>JAQZBX010074580.1:0-14733 GCA_029593785.1 Cabassous unicinctus
ATATACTTAAATAAATTGTTTAAAAAAAAAAAAATACTCCCTTCCCAGAGTTCTGGCCAGCTAGGGGTAGCCATGTGACTGAGTTTAACCAATGAGCTATAAGCAGAATTCTTATATCTTACAAAGGCTTCCAAGAACATAACTGTATCCCTGACCAAAAGAGAGAGTTTCAGCTGATACAGGTGTTTTGCCCTTTACTGTTTCCCCTGCAGGGAAACATGTAGAGAGGCAGCAACCATCTTTGCAGCTATGAATACAAGAGCTACGTGCTAAGAAAGGCACAGCAGGAAAGCAGAACTAAACATGATGGCTTCATGGAGATGCTGTACAAATCCTGGACCACATACCTCCGACTTCCTGTTAAATGAGAAAAATAACCCTTGGTAGGTTAAGCCTGTGTTATCTACTTTTAGTTACATGTAGCCAAATGCAGTCCCTAGTGAATAAATTACCTTATTATAGAGTTGCTGTTAGGAGTCACATTAGGTAAAGCATCTAGCTCAGTGTCTGGAACATAGGCACAGTTTAATAAATATTAGTGGAAAGGGGAATTAGCAATTGAAAATATGTCACAGAACATGGGTAATGATAGAAAGTTGAGAACTTTATTTATTCATTTATAAAGTTCTTAGAATCATGCCTGCCACATAAGAAGCACTTTATAAGTATTTGATAAATATATAACACCAACAAAAGTTTACTGACTACCTACAATATGCCAGACACCATTCTAGATGCTGGGGATTCAGTAGTGAATAAGAAAGGGTTCTTGCTCTTGGGGTTCTTTTGTTTTAGAAAGAGTAGGAGGAGATAATAAATAAAAAAATGAATGAAAAAACAAGAAATTATCAGGTAAGTGTCAACATGAAAATGAAAGACATTGACATGATAAAAGCATAAGAGGTTGCTGGGAGGGGTAACAGGGAAGACCTCTTGGAGGAGGCAACATTGAAGGTAAGATCTGATTCACAAGAAGGAGCCAACTCTGTGAAGATCTGGGGGAAGAACATAGCAGACCTCTCTCCACTGAGGCTTGTCAAAGGCCCTAAGTTAGGAATGAGTTTGGTGTTTTGGAGGAATAGTCTTCCTGAAATCGCCAAAGTTTGCATGGGCAACCACAGAGGGGAATGCATATGCAGGGCAAATCCACATTTTTGAGACCTGTAGCATATACAGTTTGGGGCCCTCTTAAAGAAAAAGAACATAAAATTACAAATATAAAATGTGTAGGGTCCTCTTGGGGCTTTGGAAAGGGCCCTTGTCAGTGAGAGGCCCTGAAGTTTAAGGTTCATTAGCTTCATGGAAAATCCACTGCTAAGTAGACCTGAGGTGAAAAAGGAAAGAAGATATGGAGTACAAATTACACAGGGCTCTTTTGGTAGCCAGAAACCCATTTGTTTAGACTGAGTGAAAAAAAAGTTGACATTTATTATAAGGACCCTGGGTATCTCACAGGACCCAAAGATGAGAACTTAGCTTGGCCAAAGACATATTGCAGTCAGACTCAAACTCCAGCAGAACTCCCCATCTTCCACCTCCACCTCTTTAAACATACTCGTGTGCTTTGTTCTTTTTGTAGATAAGCTCCATCTGCTGATCCATGGGGCAGAAAACCAGACCATCCAGTCTACATGTTACAGGTAAATCACCAGTTCCTTTTCCAAATTTCTAGGGAAGCACTATACTTGAGTCAGAGGTGCATCTGGGGGTCGAAAAAGAGCACCAACTCTATGGATCATGGCAAGAGCAGTGGCCAGAAAGAGAGACATCATTATGAGCTAACAAGCCCACCCAAGGTATGTCTGCCCTATTGTTAGCCTCTACCTATAAATCAGCAATGTCCATTAGAGACACAATACAAGCCATAAATGAGAGCCACACATGTAATTTAAAATTTTCTAGCAAACCACTTAAAGAGTAAAAAGAAACAGGTGAAATTATTTTAATAATATAATTTCTTTATATTATCTAAAAATATTACTACTTTAAGGTGTATGCAATATAATAACGGGATATTTCACATTCTTTTTTACGTACTTTGAAATCCAGTGTGATTTTTACACTTCAGTACATCTCAGTCTGGCTGGTCACATTTCAGGTGCTCGGTAGCCACATGTGATAGTGGCTGCTGTATTGGATGTAAAGGTCTAGATTTCTTGTCTGAGATCTGGCTGATGCTGCTACCCATGTCCATCACAGCAGGTCCAAGTCTATAGTGATCAAACATAACATTCTCTTGCCTGATGCAGTCGCCATTTATTGCACGTCTGCTCTTGGGCTCAGCTAAATGTACAGGATTAATCATCATTGGCTTTCAAAGAGTGCACAGCACAAGCACATTGACTGCCAAATTGCAATTACAGAGTTCTTTCTTTGATGGGTTCAGAGTTAATGTCTTTGCACTTCCTTTATTCCAGAAATGAAATCAAAGCCACTCACACACACAGACACTCACAAATGGCCCACAGAAACCCGCAGCCCCATCAGCAAATTGTTCAGGCTTGGTAGGAAGGTCATTAGACTGGTTTTATATGGAGCTCATAAAGCATCAGGAAAACAAATAAATGTCAAAATACTGGTTGCTCAGCTGCACTTTAGCTCAGCCTCCCATAGGAAATAAATGCATTTCTCCAAATTGTGTCTGCTTTCTCTTCAATTTGCAATGTCCAGGTAAATAAATTCTGGGAGACATGATCCTTTCTAAATATATTTCCCTCACAAAGTTTTAGCCAACACAGGTGTATACAGGTCAGACCTGCTCCATCGCACTTTGAGTCTGGTTTCTTCTCCGGCTGTAGTATTGGGGGTCTTGTTGTTCCTATTTTAGTCTCTCTCTTTTTTTTTCCCCTTTTTTAAAACATAAAATTTCCCATCTTAACCACTTTCATGTATGCAATTCAGTGGTATTAATTACATTCACAATGCTGTGCAACCATCACCACCATCTATTACCAAAACTTTTCTGGCTATAGATTTTTCAGGTTAATTTTGTTGGAAACACCAGACATGACTGGTTTAGAGATCTTTTTTCTGTCTGGAGGCAATTGGTAGCAGTTGTCTAATAAGTTGTTGGCTTCTATACATTTAATACTTATTATGTACCAGGCTTCATGATAGGTGCTTGCATGCATTATGTCATTTAATACTTGTAACAACACCATAGGCAAATACTATTAACACCCCAGTTTTACAGAGGAGGAAACTAAGGTTCCAGAAAGGAACAAGGCTAAAGTCACAAGGCTACTAAGCAATGTAACCAAGATTTGAACCCAAGTTATGTGACTCCAAAGCCTTATGGGATGAATTCTGGAATATAAGGCCATCAGGAAGGCTTCTTAGGGTAGGATGTCTAAGAAAGGATGGCTGGATTGAGGTGGGCAGGGCTGGAATGGGGAAAGATGGCCCTCCTCTTATGTAAAGAAAAATGAAGATGGATATGCAAATGCCTAGGGAACGGGGGTCGGGGAGGGCGGGAGGGTGTCTGACTGGTTCTGGCAAAGGCCTGAACTCCAGTCAGCTGCCTTGTGAACCAGGGCTGACCTCACTCGGTGGCCTTGAACAAGCCACCTGGCTTTCAGTAATGTAGAGAAAATGGCTGTGTCAGGCCTCCCTGAGGGCCTATTTGGATTAACTAGTTAATGGTTATATACTAGTTTGAATAGGTGAAAGGCCCAATAAAATCTCTGCAGGCCTTCTTAGCACAGAAAATAGTCCCTGTTGGTTATAAATGTTAAAGGAAGAGCAAATCCTCTTCAGTTTTATTGCTTTAATTGAGCCATTTGCCGGTACTAAGACAGACAAGAAAATAATGACAAGCCCGACATGTTAATTAGCCAACTTGACTCTGAGAGGCAACGCTGGTAAAGGTAATGCTCTTTGAACCTGAATTTAACGTTGCTATCCTCAGGTAGAGGGCAGGCATTGAATAAATATTTGTTGAATGACTAAATGCAAGAATTCAACATTTACTCAAGCACCTACTGTGTGCTCCAGTGGATTATAAATATCGGGCTTTAAAAAGCTAGCTCTCTGATGTCAATATTTTGCCAGGAGATGGAGAGTGTTAACACAACAACATACAGCGAGTACACAACCAGCAGTACCTCAAACTATCAAATAATCCTGCCATTCCTCACAGCAAAGAGAAATTGAAAATCTGACAGGAGCTCTCTTGGCAGAATAGCCCTGGAAGATAGAAATATGCATTTGCCAAATACAGGGCAAATTACAGAATTTTCAGGAACTGTCTTGATAACAAATATAAATGGAAAAATTATGCAGAATATTTTTAGCCTTTATAGGATCACATCAACTTCAAAGTGAGACGATTTCCACCAGGCAAGAATAAGTAAATTCTCAGTTAGAGATGAAAGTCACATGGCAATTACGTAACATCCCTCCAACTCTCAACTGTTTGGAAAAATGTGAAATGTGCAGGTTTCCATAGAAATTACCAGGCAAATTTACAGCTGGTTTCAAAAGCAGCTAATGCCTTAACCTCACGTGCGATAACCAGAAGAAAAGTCATTGCCAGGCTAGAGAATTTTCTCAAATCATAATTCACTCATTCATTCATTCATTTATTCATTCATTTATTATTCAACTAGCATAAATTGAGGGATGATAGGCCAGGCATTGTTCTAGATATCAGTGAAGAAGAAAACAAAGTTCACCTGCTCTCCTAGAATTTATATTTTAGGAACTACTTTCAAATGGCCAATAGAACTTAAGGAAGCTTCAGTTTGCAGCTTAACAAAAGGAAAGCCTTTGGGGCTAGTACTCAGATTTACTTATGTTGATTTATTCTTTCAGCAAATATTTATGGAGGAACTGCTGTGTCCTAGGCACTCTGAAGCAATACAAATGTATGTGAAGGGAAGCGGGTGTGGCTCAGTGGATAGAGCCCCCATTTACCATATGAGAGGCCCCGGGTTCGCTTCCCGGCGCCTCCTTGTGAGGGCAGGCCGGCTTGCGCGGCGCCGTGGGCTGATGCGGCAAGACCTCACAGCAAGGGGGAGATAAGCAGACACAGAGAAGACACGCAGCGAATGGACACAGCAGCACAAGCAGCAAGGGGGGGATAAATAAATAAAATAAAATTTTAAAAAAACAAAAACAAAAACAAACAAAAAAAAACAAATGTATGTGAAGACAGGGATCTTAGCTTAGCTTCAAGGAGCTCACTGCTTAAATGAGAGCATAAAACATTTGGGGGAGGGGGGTGAACAGTAATACAAGGCATTAAATGCCATGAGCAAAGCAGATAGAGTGCTGTGAAAATTCAGAGAAGAGGTTACTTTCAGTTGGGAAGATCAAAGAAAGCTTCATGGAGCAGGGGTATTTGAGTGGTATTTAAGTTGGAATTTAAAAGATGAGTAAAATTTACACATGTAAAATGGGGGGGACGGAGCAGACTAGACTGAAGGACAGTCTGTAATTGATCAGAAGTAACTGATCTTATTCTCTAGCACACATGTTAGTAAAACATGGTTATGGGAGAAGAGACTTCCACTTTTCTTTAAAAGGTTTTTTTCGCCAGATGAATTTTTAGAATAGCTATTGTTCTCAATTCAACTGAACAGTCAAGATCACCCTACTAGGTAAAGTCAAATGGATGGAAAATTGTTTTCATCCCACATGTTCCCTCGGGAACCGGCTGCTAGAAGTGCTGTTTTGCCAATGATTCTGAGGCTTTATTCAGGTTCAGCAGAAAAGGGCCTGTAATCGATTAGTGATGTCTGCCACGGGCACAGGATTCAAATGTGGTGGGTGATGCATTTGCCATTGCTGGGTTAAGGTCAGATATCTGAATTGCCCAGCGAGGAATGCTCTGTAACAGTGGGTTTCACACTGTTTTAGCAACAGAGCACTTTGTTCAAATGAAACCTTATTCAGATCCCAGTATATTAAAAAGTGGTGCTGTCCTGGTTGAAGCAAAGAATTGAGGAGTCTAGAGTCTCACCTACTCCTTACTCCTCATAGCCGCACCCAGAGAACAAACTGAAAAATTGCTGTTTCATGAGATGGTTGCTTTCTGTGTTACAAAAAGAACAGCATTTAATAATTTGTTTGTTCATAGTAAATTCCACATGAGGGGTGATAATCTCCATTTTACAGATGCAGAAGCTGAGGTTCAGGGAGGTTAAATTAAGTCCCAGGGTCATAAAAGATGGCTGGTGATGAAGTCGAGAACTGGAAGCTAGTTGTCCACTCCCTTACATGGGCCTGTCCGAGGCCCTATGTGGGATGCCACAGGTCTCTAGTTCTGCAGCTCCAACTGAGCTTGCTATGGAGCTGAAACAGCGGAGTCTTCCAAAGAAGAGAGCTGAGTTTGGGTTGAAATAAGTGCAAGGAAAGCGGGATTGTCCTGCCCCTCTGCCTCTCCCTGCCTTCAGCTAGATATATGATTTCCAAGAAGCCCTTTTGTCATTGACACAGTTCTGTAACACTGAGCAGCTCAGGGCTCAAATGCAGGCTCCAATTTCTTCCTCCTTTCCTGCGACCAGCAGGAGCAGCGGCAACCTGAGCATGACCTCCTATCTTCTCTTTCCTCAGTTGTTTCTGAGAAGAGCCTGTCACCTTGGCCTGGACCTCAGTGCAGGATGGAGCTGCAGGGGTGGAGCGTGGCCGCGGTGAGTCCTCAAGTAAGACGTTTTACAAATTACGGAGCACTCTTGCGCTTGGCTCATAAAACCCCCCTCTCGTCATCACCACCGTCACTTCCAGCCTGGACCACTGTGTCAGCCTCCCACTTCTCTCCTTATCCACTCTGACCTCACTAGAATCCATTCCGTTTTCCACATTGCAGACAGAGAGATCTTTTAAAAATGCAAATTTGATCACGGCACTCCCCTGCTTAAAACCCTTCAAGAGCTTCCCATTACCCTTAGAACCCAGTGGGAAGAGCACTTGTAACTAGTGAGAAAGTTTGTGTACGTATGTGTGTATGTGCACAGACATTCTTGCAAGAGTGCTAGAGGAGGGTGGCTTATGATATTTAAACTGGAATGTGATATTATTAAAGGCTCCATTTGATACACAGCAGGGTGTATTTATTTATGCATGCATATTTTTTTAGGTCCTGCTTCATTCCACAAAGGAATTGGAGTGGCTGGGAATATAACACATTTCCTAGGCAGGCAACAACAGGAAGCTTTCTCAGCTAGGTTTTGGAAACTTCGATCCTGTGGCATGAACCAACTCCAATGCAAAATAACAATAGATTAGTCTTTCATTATCCTAAAAACCCCCAAAGGAAACTGAAGGATGAGATGCTGCAGACTGCTCCATCACAGCATGAAGATGACTTCTGGATCATTGAAAGGGCACTCCAAGGTACACTGGGAGAAACTGAGTCATTACTGAAGACAGTGTCCCTGTGAGTCAGTATCATCCCAGCAGCCCTAAGGCATGGGAATCTTGCTCCCAACTGTGTCTCTCAGTTTAGAAAACGGCCCTTTCTGATGGCTTTTCCTTGGTGCCCACCCCCACTTTTCATTTTAAAAATTTACTTATTTTAAATTAGGTGGCACACAACATTTCAAAATTCAAAAGGTAGAAAACTGCCTATAATAAAGTCTCTTTGCCACCCCTGTGTTTCACTTACGCTCTTGCCTTCCCCAGAAGCTGTCACTGTTACTGGTTTCTAGAGATTGTCTCCACATACATATGCCTGCATGTGCATAGTTTGCATTTTCACTCAATTGGTGGAATTCTGCTCACAATGTTTGTGCCTTATTTTTTTTTTTTCTCCACCTTCCTTTTCACTCAACAATGTCTCTTGGGCCCAGAATTTAATCCTAGTTTCATTATGTGTGACTGTTATAAATGGTGACAGTGATGTGTGCTTGGGATTCAGAACGAGCACGAGAGACTTGCTTCCTACTCAACTGAAACTGTCTGACTTGGGGCCTGGGAGTGCAGCCATGTTTACTCAGGCTGACCCCAGAGCTCTGTGGGAAGGGAAGGGCAGGTCTGGGGTCGGCAGGGCAAGAATCTGCACATCGTAGGCCTTCTTATGAATTTTTAATTACTCAGGAAATGTGTGAATTTATTCTTGCTGGTCAAAAGGTGAGGCAATAGCCCCATTGGACTCCTTAAACCCGTGCCCATGCTCTACCCAGAGGTAACCGATTTAGTAATTTTGTGTATCTTCTTTTTGCGGGGGTGGGGGAGTGGGCAGAGGTACCGGGGATTGAACCCGTGACCTTGTACAAGGGAAACAGGTGCTCAACCACTGAGCTATACCCACTCCCATTTTGTGTATCTTGAGCCCTTTGTTTTGTGGGGAATGTTGGTTTTGTTCTGTTTTACTGCATGGGATCATATGCTATGTATTCTACAACTTGCTTTTTTCATTATTTAACATTTTGGCTTGCTCTTGTTTCCATTTCAGTATATATGCAGATCTACTTTGTTCTTTGTGTCCACCACATCATATCCATCATGTGGACTTATCACAGCTCATTTAAGGATTTTCGCCTCCACAGACACTTAGGTTGTGTTTTAGATTCCTGGCTGCTAAAACAAATCTAATACAATGGATTGGCTTACCAATAGGAATTGGGGAGTGGGTATAGCTCAAGTGGTTGAGCGCCTGTTTCCCACATATGAGGTCCCAGTTTCAATCCCCAGTACCTCCTAAAAACAACAGGAACTTACTGGCTCTTGGTTTCAGAGGCTTAGAAGGCTTGCTTCCTCCTGGGGTCAGTATCTTCTGGCTGACTGGGTTTCCTCAGCTTTTCCATCACACGGCAATGCACAGGGCAGCGCCTTCTCCTTTCTCTTTTGGGTTCCATTGACTTCCACCTTCTGGCTGCTCCCTGAGGCTTCTTTCTCTGTGGCCTTCTCTATATGGCCTGCAGTAAACGGATTTTACCCATCTTGATTGAGTTGGGCCACACCTTAACTGAAGTAACCTCATCAAAAGGTCCTACTTACAATAGGTTTGCACCCACAGGAAGAGATTAAGATTAAGAACATATTTTTTTCTGGGGTACATAACTCCAAATCACAAGTTGTTTCTAATTTTTTGTTATTACATACATTGCAATATTTGAAAACTAGGCACAAGTAAAATAATTTCTTAAAAATAGAGAAAAGGAGTCTCAGAGGTAAAAGATATGCACATTTAAAATTTTAAGAACTACGCCTAAATTACCCCCACAAAGAAAGTTCAGGAACACTGTAAGTTATACAGAACTATTTACCCTTGGAGCTCATGATCTACAACTGATATCAATGTTCACAAGCAAAAAGAGGCATGCAACTCCACAGGATAAAGCAAACCCTAAAAAATAAATAAAGGACCATTTGCACTACCAGCAAGAATTGGGGGCAGGGAATGTAGAGCATAGAGGATGTATTGGGATTGTAGACCCTCTCCTCCAGGCACAGCTCCTCTTCCCTCCCTCTGATCTGGCTTAATAAAGCAATATGGAAACACTGGAGGGAGAATAAGAGGGATTGGGGTGGACAGATACAATGCAAACTAAACGCTCTAACACAGGTTTCAGGGGGCGGACATTGCCGGGCCCTCTGAACCAACTGCTGACGGTCAATTGTACTGACCTAGACAGAACTATTCATTCCATTGAGCCTCTTTCTAGAGATGCTCTGTTCCTCAGTTTGTGATGTAATAAAACCATGAGTAAACTGATTTCCCCAAGTCCTCTAGCTTATTGGCATTACCCTTTCCTTTAACAGCCAAATAAAATGGGTTCTTTCCTCACTTCACAGCCCACAGCAAGGCCAGCCCTTCCCCTGATTTCTGCAGGTTCCAGGGGCCTTGTGTTTTCCTGATTGCCTCTTGCCCCTGCTTCCTGCTCTTGAATCTGCTGTTGGCCTCTCTCTTCTCACCTTTCGATGCTCATTGATGCCACCATCCCTTCTTTCCTCTCCTAAACACCAGTGATTCTACTGAGGTTTACGGGCGAAGGAGAGGGGTAATAGCACAGTACTGAACAGTAAACAAGGTTACAGTGAATCCCAGACATCACCCTTGTGAAGAACTCCTCGGCCATGGTGCTCTGGGGAGGAATCACTGACTGAACCGCTCAAGCCCTAACCTCGTGCTGGGTGGCCTACTGCCTGGAGTCAGCCATACTGCAAAGTTTAGAGCAAACCACCAAGTTGAGAGATTACACAGTCCTCCTGCAAGACTGTCCTCACTTCTGACACCAACTGCAAATTAGGGGGATTCCCCAAACCACCATCAGGTTTGATAATTCACCAGAACTCACAGAATTCACGGAAATCTGTTATGCTTACGGTTACAGTTTTATTGGGAAAGGAAACAGATCATAATCAGTCACGGGAAGAACACAGAGCAAAGTTTCCAACCCTGAAGCTTCTGTCATCCTCTCCTGGGGAGTCAGGATGCATTACCCTCCCAGAACGTATGTCTGATGATATACACAAGATATTGCCAACCAGGGAAGCTCACCTGAGCTTCCATGTCCAAAGTTTGTACTGGGGCTTCATTACATAGGTATGATTGATTGATTGATTGCCTGTCCAGATTAACTGATACTGAGGGACTCAAAGCCTCCACCCTAAATCATATGGTTGGGGTTTTTTTTGGCATTCTCGGCCTCCCATCCTAAGATTGTCAGCTGTGGCCAGCCCCCTGACATAGGTTACATCCCAGAAACTCAGGTCAAGCCCAGACCTCTCTTTGGGCAAGGCCAAATTCTTTATACCACACCTCCTATCTCCCAAGAACACTCTCCCACCATCCCAAATCTCTTCCAGTTCACTTCTCCAGGGAACAACTCCTAAATTCTTATTGCTTTATTAGCCTAGTGTTTTGATTCTCTTTGATATAGCAGAGTGGTTAACAGCCTGTGTGACCTTTGCCAAGTTAATTAACCTCTCTCGGCCTCTATTCCTTAATATGTAACAGGGGTTAAATTAGAATGTATTTAAAATATTAGGCACAGTGACTGGTACATAGTAAGTTAGTTCAAACATCCATGAGGATCTCACCTTTCAAACTGAAAAATGGTCCACCAAGTTGTTTACATTTCAAGAGTACAATTATTTCCCTATAATGAGTTCTGCCACCACTGTAGGACATCCAGCAGTTGGCTTTTAAGATAATTATTTTCTTCTATGTTAGTGTATTATAAAGAAAGCTCCTTTCAGCTTAACTCTTTAGAAATGTTGCTAATAAAATGCTCCAGTTTAGGGATTCCATGGTGAACATGAAAAGAAGCTCTTGGATAACTTAAATGCACTTCATCCAGGCCAAAGAAACCTGAGATTCCATGTGGTTCTTTCCCTGCTATCACCTCTTTTTTCACAGATGGCACCTCTACCCACCTAGTGGTTCAAATCAGACACTTGGGAGTCATCTTTGATTCCACCTTTCCATTATCCTCCACTCTCAACACACCAGCAAGTCCTGTGGGGTCTACCTAAAATCTCTATCTCCACCCCGCCAGGCCAGGCCACCATCATCTCTCCCCTGGACCCCTGCAGTGGTCTCCTCACTGGTGCCCCTGCTTCCACTCTTCCCTTCCTAGACTCCACTTTCCACTAGGCTAAAGTGATCTTTGAAAAACATGAATCATATCACTTCCTTCTCCCATTTAAAACCCATCAGTGCTCCCTGTTGCCCTCAGAGTCAAATCCAGGCTTCATGGCACGGCCAACAACAGTCTGCCTGACCTCACCCCTGCTGCTTCTCCAGCTTTATCTTGCATCATCTGCCCTACTTGCTACAGTGCAGTCACACAAGCCTCTCTCTAGGCCTCTCTCTTCCTATAAATGCCACAACCCATCCAGTCCTGAGCCTTTGCATTTACTGCTGCCTGGAACACTGCCCTACCTGCAGCTCCTCCAGTGTCCCACTCCTTCTCAACTTGCCAATTTCATCTCAGAAAGATCTTCCTTGACCGTGCACACTAAAGAGGCCCACCCATCCACCCCTTTCCGATGTCTCTGGATCATAATGCCTTACTTATTACCTTCAGAGTTTCTCTCTCTTTCTCTCTCATTTCCCGTCTGTGTCCTACACAAAACTATAAACTACATGAGAGCAGAGGTCTCCTTGACTGTCTTGGTCACTGTTCTGCTTCCAGCACCTCACACAGTAGGTGCTCAGTAAATACTTGCTAAATGAATGAACAAACATATGAGTTAACAAATTAATAAGGAAAATGAAGAAAAACCGTTGACCGTGTGATCTAAGGACATACTCCAAGGTAAGACTCCCAAGGGAGTTATTTCTTCATACTGGGGCTGAGAACCAAAACGACCAGGGGCGTGGGTCCTCACTGTGAGATGGGTGTAGCTATGAGCCATGAGTGAGGGCTCTGAAGCCCCTGTGTCCTCCCATGGCCTCTTGTGATGGGAGAGGGCGTGTTTCCCCACCCCTCAGAAATGCCTTGGCTGCCCCAGTGGAGGGGCAGTGCTGCTGCCTCCAGTGCTGATTTCCATGCAGCTTGTCTTCTTCCACCCACCAGAGAGCCCACCAGGTTGCCATAGCAACAGAGGAGCACACCAGAGCCCAAATAGGGATGTCTGCATCTCCCATCACTTCTGACTTGGGGTGGGGGAGGAGAAATGGGGGCAGTCCACAATTGTGCCCTGCTCTGTCTCTGGCCTGCACTGGCCTCCAAGCTAAGCACCCTGCCCTGCTCCTCCACCCCCACCTTCCTTTGAAAATCTGAGGAAGCACTCCCTTCAGAGTCTTCTCTGTGTTCTGTCTCCCTCGGGGGGAGGGGAGGGGAGAGATGGCCTCAGCTTTGTATCCTGTCCAGGCCCACAAATTGGGCAGAAGAACAAAGAAGAAAGATCCTCTGGCTGCTCACCAGAGGTGAAGGAGGAAAGCCAGCTCTCAAGACTGCCATAAGAATGTTTTCTTCTTAAATACCACATTGTTTATCCAACTGGTCACCTCCTGGGGTTTTTGAGTCTCTGTTGGCTGCCTTGTTAGCCCCCTTAAGAGGCAAAACCTGGCTTTTACTACCCAGAACTTAAGAGACCTTTGGGGGAATTGCTGTGAAGCAGTTAGTATCATTTGTCAAAATAATGACAATAATATCTACCAATCACTAAGTACATGTGTGACATGCATCAGTTGTCTTAATCCTTACAACCACCCCACAAGGAAGTTATCAGTCATCCTATTAGTCATCCCTCTTTACATGTGAGGAAACTGAGGCTGGATCATTCAAGCAGCTGCCAAAGGTCAGGCTGAGATCTGAACCCTGAATTCTCGGACACACACCCGAGCCATTGATTACTGTTCTATTTTGGGAGGCCCAAACGGAATGACACATTTAGCTTCCACCCCTCATGTGGCCCCCTCCTGGCCACATAGCCAGCAGTTGGTTGTTCTGCCCCCATGCCGCATCACCCCCGCAGGGATCTGATGGCAACTCGCTCAGAGTGGGAACAAAGGGAGCATTTTTAGTCTCTTCTTTAGAAACTTTTTGACTCCTTGCCATATAAGCAGACCCTCGGATTGGCTGTTACCATGGCAACGGGCTGCCGATCTCTGTCCAATTATGTCAGCCCTGAACTGCAGTGCCTTTATGTCCATTTCCTGCCCAACCTCTCCAGCCTGTCAGCCTGAGCTCCTCTGACCTCCAGGCAGCTTTGAATGCCTTGGCTTTCTAATTACAGCTGCCTTTCAATTCCCTGGTCCTGTCTGAAACCTTTGTAATCTGCAAATCTCTTCCCAGCGGCCCCCGTTTGTCATACCCGGGCCCCTGGCTCTATCTGTGGTTTGTGAAGCACGGATTGTGTACCCAGCCTTGCACCCAGCATACCTGCGTGCTCCAGGGCGGAGGGGGGGGGGGTGGCAGACAGCTTGGACACACAACTTCAAGCGTCCCAGATTCAGTGTCTGGCACCAAGATCTTTCTGCTGCAATCGTGACCTTGCAGGGAGTCTACAGTGGCCTGATTTCAAGACAGCATCTTTGTGTCTTCCTTCATTCAATGACTCGTGAGCACTACTATTCTCCAGGCACTAGGGATACCACGTTGAACTTTACATTTTCTTGAGGGAGGTGGAAAGAGAGTGATAAGCAGCAAGCAGTTAAACAAATGAACATACTTTTGGATAGTGGTAGGTGCAGTGAAGAAAAAAGAGCTGAGGCACTCCAGTCCCAGGATGGACATTCTCTTCTGTCCTCATTTAAGCTCCCCACTTCCAGCCAAGGGGGAACAACAGTGAAGAGGGTGAGGAGGGGTCTCTTGGCATCCACTGGGCACTATTGGATGCAAGTGGCAGAAACCAGACTCAAGCCAGCTTAGGGGGAAAGGCCCTCTAAAAGCAGAGAAGCAGGAGGACGGTGAAGCCCCAGAGTCATCAGGACTCTATCACCATCTTCTTTCTGCTTCCTTCTCTCTGGACATTGGCCTCCTTCCCTCTGGTTTGCAGCGGCTTTTCATACGAGCCAGGAAGCAGGGCTGCTGACAGATCCTGTGGGTTTTACTTTTCACAGCCTCACTCATGGGAGACAGCCTGACCTCAATCATTCTCTGATTCTAAGACCAGACATCCAAGGGAAGAGACCGATTGCCTTGGGTCAGACTTTCCATGCCTGGACTCATCAGCTACGGTCAAAGACAGAGTCACAGAGCACTAACCAAGAGTTTCCCTAATTCCCAACAGCTCCCTGTGGTTGTAAGGCAGGCAATCCCAGGGTCTGGAATACCCTTACAAAGTGGGATCCACTTTCTTCTACTCCCTCACCCCACCCATCCTGATTTCTGCTTT
>JAQZBX010074581.1:0-14746 GCA_029593785.1 Cabassous unicinctus
AATCTACTATAGTTATGAATTATGTATAATATACTTAAATACTAATCAAAACTTCAATACAATACATTGCATACTTAAGTGATTTAACAATCTATATATTACCCATAGAGGTATTTTATTAAGTATATATATAAACCTCTTGTTTTGAATTTAAACTGTCCTAAAACTAAATATCTTAAGAAAAAGTTTGGTAAGTATTGTTCAAACCTAAAAGTAAAGCATCATACAGAAAACTTTGTTAATCAACAAACCAATGCCTTAATAGTTAACACTTTTCATATTTCAGGAAGTATATTAAAAATTAAAATAGTAAGCACATTAAGGATGTTTTATAACAAATTAAAAAAAGATAAAGTGCATTTCAACATTTGTTGTATTCCTCCCTCGGGGAGCTGGCCACTCTCCCAGGGACTGATGCATAAACCTTAAAATGTACAGCCCAAAGAGTGTTGTGTTCCTTCCTGAGGAGGCTGGCCCCTTCCTCAGGAATTAGCAAAACACTGACAGGTTGGCATCTATACTATCAAATTTATTAATCCTAAACACAGTCAACCAAAACTCTAGTGTCAGTTGCTACTTCAACAATTCAACACTTCCCACCTAAAAGCTAAATATTGTTAAGTATATATATAAAACTGCTCTATTTATCTGTCATTCTGTAACATTGTTCAATATTGACTTAATCTTTTAATTAGTTATTTTATTTATGTTTCTCACCTTAATTGTCAGTATAAGCTTATTAAATTAAATATATATATATTAACATTTATTTTATATCTATCCAAAACTCTAATCAACAATAAGCCAAATATATCAGTGTATTAGACAACTAGTTTAGTGGAAGAATAAAGATAATAATCAATGGGAGAAGGTAAAAGTTAAATAGGATATAGGGTCGGGGTTTTGCTCTTATCATTATAGATATAGGAGACCAGCTTTGGGTTCCATCCGGATGTCTGAAACCTAAAACATGAACAAGCCGAAGAAGCTAACACAAAAAACAGAAAAAATGGAAACTTCTAAAAGGAATGTCACACTAAATACAGTTATTCTTTGCTATGCTTACCTTGTCAACCACAACAGTAAGTAGTGCACCTTCACATAATTATACATATTGGGCTTATATTACTAATTCACCTCTTTTAGAATTGTTGACTTGGGGCAACAAATCCTACCCTGTTTATATTAATCAGTCTTTTCATTTTCCTGGGCCCACTGATTCTCACCTTCCTCTAAAAGCAAAAGGAGGTAGGAAAATTGATTAATAATTACTCTACAGAAGTGGAAGGCATGCCCATATGTTTTGGAGAAGAAGATCTTTGCTTGAAAATGCATTATCAATTATGGTTAAGTATTGGAAAAAATGGTACCCGTAATCACCATTCCAAATATGCACTTGCAGCACACAGATTTACAGGCAATATTTCTCAAAATAAAATTCCTATTCCTGTAGAGATTTCCATGTGCCAAATTCCTTATGTGTACACCAACAGTCCTGTATCTCCATGGACTGTGTCGTGGCTCAGAACCATGAAATGACTGGAGTCCTGTAGGCTCTCCTCATGAAAAAGGCCAGCCGTTTGATTTGAAATGGCATAAGGAGAACCAAAACATAAGTACACATGCAAATAATTCTATTATCTGGCATGGGGGAGGCTTTACACTGCCTAATCCTTTTAGGGTGGGTCATCCCACTCAGCCACATCTATGGAAATTAGCCTTGGCCTTCTGCACTGTTAGTTCTTGGTGGGGCCGCGTTTCTAATATAAGTACTAATTATAATTTTACCCTTACTTGTAATAATACTGAATGGGTTAGGGCTTGTGTACGTCTTCCTTATGTTCTGTTATTGGGTAATATTGTTTGGAAAAATAGTAATGGGGCCATAGAATGTTTAAACAAATGCTCTTTATATACTTGTATTAACAATTTTATTAGTTTCCCAAATACTTCTAGTCTTTACATCTTAAGAGCAAGAATTGGAGTGTGGTTGCCGGTACAGAAGAATCGAGAATGGCAAGAGACCCCAGTTATAGGGATATTGACTTCTATCTCCAAAAGATTGTTGAAAAGGGCAAGAAGATTTGTTGGAATGCTAATAGTTGTAATTATGGGTATTATAGCCGTAACAGCAACAGCGGCTACTGCAGGTATAGCCCTTCAACAAGGAGTTGAAACTGCTGACTTTGTGCAAACATGGCAACAAAATTCAGAACAGTTATGGAGAACTCAAAGACAAATAGATTCGGAAATACATGAGGAAATAGCGGATCTAAGACAAATTGTTATTTTGTTAAGAGATCAGATTCAAGCTATGAAATTACAAATGAAAATGAAATGTAATTAGAATCAAACATCTTATTGTATTACTCCTGTGCTTTACAATGCAACTGAGTTTCCTTGCAACTCTGTGAAAAAACATCTTTTAAATCATGATAATTTAACTAAGGAAATGCTATGCTTGCAACAGAAAATACATCAACCATTTGAAAACCAATTGCAAGTTATGACTGGTGAACATATTTTGAAAGGGTTGATAAATGGTTTAAAACAGTTGCATCCTACACAATGGTTACATGGTATATCAAGATCTGTTATGTTCATATGTATAATTGCATTAATATTGTGTTTTCTATATTGTTTGATCTGCAGAAGATAGCAACAACTTAACCAATTAATGCACCGACAATCTGCTACTATGCACATTATGCTATTACAATTAAAAAATAAGGGGGAAATGAAGGAAGAAACAAGGAGCCAGATAAACTTGGATTGAACCCCAAAATGGGAACATTTTCTTGGAGCTAAACATAATCAAGCATATGTAGATTATTACTATTACCTCTAGTCCAACTCTCTGTCTTCAAAATTTGACTTTTAGTAAGTGGTCCCACTCAATTGTGGGTCCATCTGGGATCTCGGTAATGAGGAGAGACCCTAGAAACCCTTCTCCAACTGGCAGGACGTCCCGCCAAAGTTTTATGGTGGCCTTCATGGCGGGAAAAGTCGGGACTCTCTCCTCATTACTAGACCTGAAGGAAGCAGAGACTAAATATAGTATGAGGCATCTCGGACAAGAGACATTGAGCTAGTGTGAGCAAAATACGTTGAGTCTGCGAGATTAAGTATTGCACAAAATCCTGTTGAGCCTATGAGATGAGTCTTCGAGACTAAAAATAGTATAAGGCATCTCGGATAAGAGACGTTGAGCCAGTGCAAGCAAAATATGTTGAGTCAGCAAGATTGAGTAATTGCACAAAAAAAATCTCGGGCAAGAGACAGGGCCTAAAGTAAGGACTAGAGGCTAGCAATGCCTTAGATATCTTGGGGAAATTGGGTTTGTAAATGCTCCCTTAAGTAGTGCTAAAATAAGTTTTAAAAGTAAATAAAGAATTTATTAGAAAACTCTTCAGGTTTAGCTGACCAAGTTAATCAATTTCTTAGCCCAAATGTTTATACTTGAACCAAATCTATGTACATTGTAAATAATTTCTTCTCTAATAACTTCAATGTGGTGATCATTGGTGCTTTGTTACCCTTAACTGTAAAAGGAGGCATTCGCGTAGTCCTGCTGTCCCGCATTAAAGGGCTCATAAGATCAGCCATGCCAACAACTGGATCCTGCTTAAAACTCTTGACTTTCAAACCCCTGTCCATGGCAACTTGGCTGGTGGCCAATGATGGGAAAGACCTTCAGAGGAGGGCAAACTAAGACAGGCATAGTCACCCTGGTCAAAAAACAAAAAAGGGGGAGATGTTGGAGAAGATGCTGAGAGTCAGAGCATAAAGGGTTAAGCATTCAACAAGCATGCTTGCTGGCAGAGACACGTTAGTAAATGTCTCCAAGGACACTGCTTACTGCAGATATCAGTGGGAGGAGGCAGAGTGAAATGAACTCACCACACAGATGTTATTGTCTAAAATCCCTCTGAATTCCCAAGAAAGATTGTCTGGGAATTCACTAACAGGTAGCGTTCTCACACACCAAGCTGAGATATTAGATAGACTAAGGCATGTAGGGCTAGAGACAATGTTTATACTTATGCCCCTTGGTAAACTGCCAAAGAAAGCAGTGTTCTTGCTGTAGTAAGAGAAACATAGTGAGAAAGCAAGGTTGGGGGCAGAGAATTTATGTGCTGTTGTAAGCTAAATAAAAGTGAGGGTCACAGTGATATCGGGGCTGTTTTGCCTGAGTGAGCTGCAGCCCTCTGCTTCACATTCATCAACTTGTCTGACTCTTCCTTTGTGCCACACCCTGACAACAACAACTCTCCCTGACTAAATTCATCAATATTATCTCTATTTTGTGGACGTGAACTCAATCTCTAAATTCTCTTTGTGGCCATGACCAAAGTCATATGGAAGGACTCTGCATTCTTTTTTTCCTGAAATTTCAACAACTTCCTGGGTCATAAGCTGGTACATAACAGGACCAGAAACCTTCTTAGAGGTGCTCAGGTAAGGGACACCTCTTGACCTCAGGGATCCCATTGTTGGAGGGCCTTGAGCAATTGCTAGGGATCTGCTTTTATAGTCTTTCTTGAACCCTTCTGTTGGATCACCAATCTGATCCATTGGTGCTGATTTCTCCCTTCAAATGACAAAACTTATAAACCCAATCCACTAGCATTCTCCAAGAATGTCCATCGGTTTCTCCTGGCATTTCTCCAGACTCATAGCCATGGCTGGAGTTATGCCAACAATATCCACCAGCTCCTCTAGAGAGTGCTCGTGGCTTTCTCTAGCACTCCATTGGTGAAGTGCTACATGGGACCCTGAAATTCTTGCTAATGATGCACTAGCATTCTTCTACAGTGTCCTGTGGCCTCTGTTAGTACTTCCAATACTTACCAGAGAGGATTTCCAGGCTTCCTGTGTTTTAGAATTGTCCTTAATTTTATTCCCTCTTCCCTGATTCAATGTTGTCAAGAGCTTTGATAAGTAGCCAGAAATAAAAGGTAGCTGATAAAAACAGGCAATCCCAAAATGGAAGTAAGTGATGAAGTCTTTGATTGCTTATTATCATAGTATAAGTAAGAAGGTAAACTGAGGAAAGATACCAACTCTCCTCTGGTTCATTTCCCTATGGAAATGTATGACTGGTGTAGGGTTAGAAGGGTCAGCACAGACATGGGGTCATCTCACCACTGAGGCAGCACTGATCAAAATGCTCCTTCACTTTTATGACGCTAAGGGCCAGGAGTTTAAAATACTGAGAACTTAGAGTACAGAAAGTGTCCTCAATGTCTCCCCTTTCATTAAATCCTTAATGTCGTACAATAAGGATTTCCCAGAAGAGGCACCTGATTACGGCCTCTATTTTGGGCCTTCTACAGGGAATTTTCCTTTTGCAAGCACCTGGGTTAAGAATGAAGATATGCACAGCACCATTTGTGGGCAAGGGGACCTGAGTCCTTGACTGAAATTCCCTTCAGAGACTGCAACGCTCTAGGTGTGCACCATGTCTGGTATGGGGAATTAATGCTCCCTAGGAGACCAGTCAGATAAATTCTTGTAATTGACTATGGTCAGGATTGAATAACAAACAGGGGGTTATCAGGAGCTTGACTCAGAGGAAAGAAATATTAATTAAAATATAATCAACATTATTTAGAAATTGAGGTCACCTGTAAATCAATTTTTAATAGTAACCCCAAGAGAATTTTAAATATTTATGCATATTTGATGACTTTTTTGAAAAAAGTATAACATTCTAAATTTAATCTATATTCAGAAGGGTACTGTGAATATGTATTGTTTATTGGAAAGGATATATATATTCTTACTCACTTTTAGATTAAACACTTAATGATAAAAATAGTCCTAATATAAATAATCCTAATCCTAGAAGTTTGCTGTCTTCCTCTATTTTTTCATGACTTTTTCTTACATTTTACAGGCAAACACTCTTCTGAGTATAAAAACAGTATTATAGAATACATTTTGGAAAATTAATAATAGAGCCTTGTTTGGACCACATTTCAAAATATTGGATGTCCTTTCTGAGATTCAGTGCCCCTTCTAAGAGAGGAAATAATGTCACAATTCATTATGGCCAGCATAGCCATGTGATGTTCTTTGGTCAATGAATTGTGAACAAAATTAAAGACTGTGGATTTTAGAGCTAACATATTGGTACATGAAGATAATATCTTTTTATTCTGCCATGAGAAACATGTCATATACAGGCTGTTTCTGAGTATAGAATATAGATCATGTGGAGTAAATCCATAGCAAACACACAAATGACATGTGTTACAAATAAAAAATATTTTTTATTGCTCTCAGCACAAAAACCAAATGTTATTTTGGTTACTGCAACACAAGGTGCTTTTAGCTGACTTATGAAATATCAAACAATTTTGAAAGCTTCTGCAACAACTTGTACACACACACACTATAATAAATGAACATTTCCTTTGCTTCACATCCTCATCAATAATTGGTGCTTCCAGATTTATTTTTTCCAGTCTACTGAATTTTTGGCAGTACCTCATTGTGGTAATAAAAGTGCAGATTTTATTGTCATGAGATATTTGTGCTGCTGCTTCATTGAACTTCAATTTTTTCGGTATTGTGAGCTATATTTACTTTCCCTTGCTTTGTGGTTTGCATTTCTGTGCTTTTATGTTTGCCCTAGAGGCAAAAATTCTTCATCATATTGCAATCAAATTCACAAACATGTTTATATTGTGTGTATTTTTGTATCCATTTCTCCTCCTCTTTCAAAGAAATCCTTTCCCTTTTTACATTTATGAAAATATCTTCTGAAATATTGAGATATTGTTCTATACATTTTATTTTTTAATCTGTTTAGAATTAGTTTGTATAGGTTCACAAATATGAATGCAACTTCATTTTTCTATATTTTTATATCTGTAAAATTTTTGTGGACTTTTATTTCTCATTTACTTTCAAATTTGATCTACTGTTTACTTAAGTGCTGATTCTTTTGTTTTTTGGATTCTTATATATTTTATTTTCACTGTCTTTTCTTAATAGGTTCTTAATAAAGTTGGTGAATGGTCTTCTTTGTCTGGTTCTATACCAAAGTATGGTTCCATCTGGCACATTTTAATTTCTATGAGGTTGAACTATGAACTTTCTTTTTTAGTAGTTACTTTCATGAGAGTAAGTATATTCTTTCTAAATTTTTATAACCATTTTCATAATGAATAAATACATAGTTAGAAAAGATATCTCTTCTGCAAACAAGGAATTATCATGTAATCTTTTAAGTTAAGATTTTTAATGAATTAGTATAATTAATTTTCTAATGTTAGCCTGCTTTTATTCTGAGATACACAATTTGATAATGACATTTTTAATATCACATCTATTTATTTAGAATTTGAACAAACTTGCTCATTTATTTTTGAAATACCTATTTTTTAACATATCCTTTTATATTAAGTTCCATTTTTTTCCCACCAAACTTCCTCCCAGAGCTTCCTATCCTCTTTTTAAATTTGGGATATTATATTATATGTCTTATGTATATCTGTTAGGCTAATTCTTCTCTACAACAATCTTTTGAACTGAATCTCTTTTGAAGTGAATCTCTCATAGTTATTTCATTTATATAGTATTCTAAGAAAGTATAAGTAGACATTAGGGAACCAAATGCATGGCATTTCTGTAATATTTGTTCTCATATCTGATTCATATTTTCTAGGTTAAGATCTTCTAATTAATATCTATTACTTATGTCTAAATTATCATGAGCAATTGTGTAAGACTGTTTTTTTTTAATTTTCTACATGTCATTTCAAATGGAAGATCATGACATTCTTACTGATATCAAATTAATATTTATTTATATTATTCTTCCCCTCATTTCTCTGTTTTCTTTTTCTTTCCAAATATTGCAAGATTAATTCAGAAATCTTAGTCAAGTCTTCCATTTTCTTCTATTTTTATAATAGTTAAAATTTCCCTTTAGATAATGTGATTCATTGGTTGTGCCACAAGGCTTTGTGAGGAG
Organism: Cabassous unicinctus; assembly: GCA_029593785.1. Taxonomy (NCBI): domain Eukaryota; kingdom Metazoa; phylum Chordata; class Mammalia; order Cingulata; family Chlamyphoridae; genus Cabassous; species Cabassous unicinctus. The sequence continues at coordinate 7,985 of JAQZBX010074581.1, forward strand.
TGCAAAATTCCCTCTATGTGGCCTGCCAGTAAAATCCTTGTAATTACCTATGGTCAGGGCTGAAAATCACATGTAAGTTGTTAATCAGGTGCCAGACTATTCACCAACTGACCTTGATTTTTCAGAATCCACGTCAGAAAAAGAAGCTAACCAGTAAAGCCCCCAAATGGGTCATATTTTGAGTGCTGTCTAAAAAAATCACACAGTGTGAGACTGGTGGACAAAGTCTATGACCAAAATCATACCAAGCAGGTTGATTAGGATTGTCTGGAGGACTGAACATATCTGTGAACTGCAAACATTTCAAAACCTGTAAAACATGTATCGTAGCATAATAGGTCTGTTTTAGAGAACCAGGGGCTTTTTCCTTGACTCTGTATGACCAAGGCACTAAATTAGGTACAGCACAACTCTGACGATTAAGTTGAAGCTGACTTGAATTGCTTCCATAGTTTATACAGTGTCAAGATGGAGTACACATAGAAGCAGCACTTTCTCAAATGCACATGAGTTCCCCTTTGATCTGTAATATTAGGGTACCACAACCAGGATATACATTAATTTAAGTAGGTTCCCAATATGACCCCCACTGTGGGGCTTTCTGCCCTAGGTTCTCTAGTGCATTTCCAATCATTTATTTTATTCATGGTTTAGAAGGTTTGTCTTCCCATGTAACCCAGGCTGGTGTTTCCTTGGCTCCATCCATAAGCCAATTAAGAGCATTCTTTACTGTTCCTTAAAACTTCAAATCATCCCATGGCTGGAGAGTGGTATGGAGCATGGAGAGTCCATTTCATGCACCATGACTGGGCCACTGATGTATAGCTTAAATTCTATGAGGTTAACCTAGGTCAAGAATCTGGGGCTGTTATCCAATACAATATTTTCAATAAAGCCAAACAGAAAACAATTGTGTTCTTGTAGGGCATGGATAGTGTGGCCTAAGTCAATGGAACAAATGGACATGGCTAGACCAAACCTGGGGACAGTATCATCTGTGGCTAGAATCCAGTCAAACCTTCTGGATGGGATGAGAATCATAATGAATTACCTGCTCAGAACTTCCTGGCCCACTGGCTTAAGAAGGATCCTGGGTAGTACTTTTATCCTTGACAAGGATCTGGCAGGTAGGGCAGGATTTACATTCTATTCCAGATTCATCTGATATCAGTGGAGACCCATGCATGCAGGCCCATTCTAGGAAGGTGTCTGAATTTTCATGGACTGTCTTATGGTGTATCCAGGTGTTGATTGGCCATACATCTGCTTGCTCTGAACTATGCATGTTCCACATGTAGAAGAGAACCAAGGTCTGCTTGAGGTAATGCTATACTTGTCCATGAATGGCTCTTCCTAAGGAATATTCACATGGGTAACAAAAGGCATATTAGGAGAAGAGATGATTTTTATCCAAATGCTTCATCCCCATAGGGGAGCTTATTTTATATACCTGTCCTACACTTGCCAGTGTCCATAAGTCAGTGAGATTCACAGTCACTCATATGCCCTCTAGAATGTCCCTAATTACTACAATTCCAATCAGAGTATAGGGTGAAGATTAACAAGGGTTTAGGTTAGCAATAATATATCAATCCTGTTAATGCATTCAGTAATGGGAGTCATACAGCGGATTTATGTAGGGGCCATATAGAACTCACCATAATTGGGCTTGGCAATTAATTGTTTCAGTGGCAGTGTCCTCAGACCAAAATCAGAAAGAATTATCTGTTTTAATATCCTCTAGGTGATAGTTACATGGATCACAGTACACTGGTATCTAAAAGACCTAAGGATGAAATTTGTTTCACCCACATTCCTATTGACCTCTAAACTTACCATAGGGCTTTGTGTTCTTGGAGACAGAAGAACCTCAGTGGAGATATCCAGATAAAAATGGTTTGGGCCCTCTGACCCATCCCAAGTCTCAAAGGTAAGAGCAGAAAGAACAGCCCAGTGACAGTCACAGGGGTCAACATGGTAGGACAGCAGAGGTTTCTTTGGTAAAGAAGGCAGAAGCACTTGAGAGCCCAGAGGATCAACTGTTTTCAGCTGAGACTCCCAATATCTCTGGAAGCAAAGTGCAGCTGTAGCAAAGCTGTGTCCAGGTGGCATGGGCAACCCTCATAAGTGGCAATCTCATAGTTGGGGGAGATGTTTTTTGTTTTGTTTTGTTTTTTCCTGGCAGCTCATCTCACCCTGCTCTTTAATCTGGAGGCAGGATGTGCTGGTTATCCAGAGCACATATACTCAAAGGGGTTTCACAACCCTGGTGCTCATGGTGTGGTCCTGTTTGGAATCTTGGCCTGTGACAAAACTAAGAAAAGGACACCTCTGCTGCAGCAGCTGCTCAAGTGTGTGCAGTGGGTGTTCCTCCCCTGAAGGCAATTTTGGGGTAGACATCCCCCCCAACACTGTAGCACCTGCCATTACTCTTTTCATGGTGGCTGCTGTCAGGGAACTCTGAAATGAGTAGAGGATAAAACTTGCTCACCTCAAACTACACTCTCCCTTACTAACTTTAAGAAGATTGCCTCTATTTTTGTGTATGGGAGCCAAGTGTCTAGTTCTCTTCGGCTCTGCTGCCCAAAATGATCCTGAAGTGTTCTACATTCTTTTTAACTCAACTTTCAACAATTTATAGTCCCATAGGGTCAGAATCAGCATATTATATTTAACTAAAGTTTCAGCAATTTGCAATTCTATAGGGTGGGAATCAGCAGCAGGTCTCTGAGTTACTCAGAGCATGTGTTCTATGTGAACTTCAGTCATCCCTCTATTGGTGGATCATAAACAGAGACTAGAGAATCACTTGACTAACTTTTTTCTAACCCCTCTGTGGGATCTCTAGTCTGACATAGCAGGCAAGCTCTGACAAGAACCTGGGGCTAAAGGGAAGAACAAATGATCTCACTTGGCATTGCAAAGCTTATATACAGTAACCACTAGCATTCACCAAGAATGACCCATTCCACTAATACCCCTTGTAAATTGAAGTGCCTCAAGAGACCTTCAAATTTTAGTTTATGGTCCACTGGCATCCCTGCAGGAAGAAAGCCATGTGACCTTTGATAACATATCCTAAGAGTGTCCTGTGGGGCCCCTAGACCTTCTGCTTTTCCAGAACATCACTGTGCTTACTTGGCTACCCTGCTCTGTGTACCAATTTGGTAGAGTATGAGTTGAGCTGCTAGGTGTCAATGGTAATCAAAACCAAAATGGAAGTTTAATGTCATCTTTATTCACTTATAAAAATATATATGCAAGAGTGTGAACTGAGAAGAGCTGCAACCTTGCCCCTGTTCCATTTCCCCATGGAATAGCACTTGTGATGTCTATTCAGGTAGGTCAGACATGGGTTCATTTTGAGGGAAACTTGAACAAATGTCTCCTGCATTTTTTTTTTTTTGGTCCCAGGGGCTATGAGTGAAAATGTACTGAGAATGATTCATGGTGGAGAAAATATATTCAAGCCCTCCCAAGAATGAGTTTTCAGTAGAGTTGTATTAGGAAGCCTCATTTATTGACCCCTGACAGGGATGCATCCTGATTGACAAACCTGGGCTAGGACTGCAGATTTGCACAAGATCATGATTTATAAAATCCATAATAATAATAATAATAATGTAAAAACCCCAGAAACCTAGAGTTTCACTGTGTTTTTCCCTTTTTTGATGAACTCTTCCTCCAACTAGCAGATAAGCACTCTTTCAACTGGAAATTCATTCATAACATGTGTGTTCAAATTTAATTAATAAAACCTAGTTGGACCAATATTCAAAATATCTGGTGATATTTAAATGATATCAAATATCATTTAATATTATCATGGTGATAATATTCAAATATCTTAAGAAAGGAGTATAGTGTCCCAATATATAAATGTTACACTTGGCTGTATGACTTCTTTAGCAAGGAAATCTGAACAAAAGTAGGAATGTGGATTTAAGCCCCAGCATATTGATATATGTTTAAATATATTTTCTTTCTCTACAGGAATATTAACATCCAGAAACTTGAGCATAGAATGTGGATGGTGTTTAGCATAGCCATGGCCAACACATGAGGGACATGTGTCACAAGTTGAAAATAGTCTTTGCTGCCCTTATCACCAATATTTGACTTTTATTTGTTATTGCAACATAACTTGTCTCAGTTGACTAATACAATATCAAATGGTTTCCAAAGCACCTGTACTAATTATTTATACAAAGCAGTGATATATAAGGATACATTTTTCTCCAAATGTTTACCGACAGTTAAGGATTTCAGATTATTTCTTCCAGTGTACTGAAATTATGGCATACCTCATTGTGTAGACAACTACTACTCTATTCATTTATTCATTGATTTTACCATATGTTCAATGTTCCTTCTGTAAACATTTGTATAAATTACATCATGTTATGGTAAATTTTTGAGTAAGGCCCTTTTTTCCAAATTGGAAATATTTTTGAGATTTATTCATGTTGTTGGGTGTGCTATTAATTTCTTGATTTTGATTTTTATTATTATTTTAATAAAATGTTATTGAAGTATATCATACATACATGCACATACATAGACAATAAGTGTATAGTAAAAGGTGTGCACTTACAAAAATTCATGCATATCATCATACAGGGCACGTATACATCATCCTACCACCAACACTTTGCATTGTTGTGAAACCATTGTTACAAACTATGAAAGAGCATCTTCAAAACATTATTACTAACTATATCCCAGATCTTATATTTGGTGTACGTCTGCCCCACCCCACCCAATTATTAACACCCTGAATTCCTATTAAATATTTGTTATAGTTCATAAGAGAATGTTCTCATAATTGTTCAGTTAATCAGAGTCCTTCTTCCACTACTGGATTCCCCTTGTTATACAGTCCCATGCTTTGTACAATCCATTCAATGTGTACATTCAGTGACTCTTATTTTCAACATAGTGTTGTGCTGTCATCACCTCAATTTTAGAACATTTTAATAATTCAAAAAGAAAAATCCCACACCCCCTTATACCTCCTTATTGCTTTCACTTAATATTGATATAATATCTCCTGTTCCATTGCTGCAAAAATATTACAGTATTACTCTTAACAATATCTGTAATTTATATTATTTGAAATTTATCATATATTATATATTCTTAACACTTTGTAAAAGAAAAATACATTTTCCAGATTATTCATCAACTTCCTTTCAATTGACGTTTATGTCCACAGACTACCTTTTCAGCCACAATCACATTTATAAATCAGTAGTGTTAGTTATACTCACTATAAGGTGTTACCATCAACTCTATTCATTTCCACACTTTTACAAGAAAACTTATTAAACTTATTAAAAATTCTACATACATTAAGCATCAGCTCAAATTCTCATCCCATATGCTAACTCCTAGTAAGGTTATACTGTAGAGTTTACCTCTGTGAGTTTACTCATTGTATTTAGTTCATATTAGTGAGACCACACAATATTTTTCCTTTTATGTCTGGTTTATTTCACTCAACATAATAGCCACAAGTTTCATCAATTTTGTCATATGCATTTTGATTTTATTTCTTCTTATAGTTGAATAGTATTCCATCATATGTACATAGCATATTTTGGTTATCCATTCACTAGTTTATGAACACTTGAATTGTTTCCATATTTTAGTGATTGTGGATAATGCTGCTATGAACATCAGTGTAATTGTCAATTTGTGTCCTTGCTTTCAGTTCTTCTGAGTATTTTAATAGTAACGGGATTGCTGGATCATATGACAGTTCTCTTTTCAGCTACTTTTACTGCCAAACTGTCTTTCACAGGGGCTGCACCAGTCTACATTTTCACCAACAATGAAGTAGTGTTCCTATTTCTCCATATTGTCTCCAGCACTTGTAGTTTTCTGTTGTTTATGTTTTCTTTAAATAATCACCATTCTAAAAAATGTGCAATCTTATTGTAGCTTTGATCTGCAGTTCCCTAATAGGTAGTGTTGTTGAACATTCTTTCATGTGCTTTTTGGCTATTTGCATTTCCTCTTTGAAGAAAAATCTATTCAAATATTTTGCCCATTTTTAAATTTGGGTGGCTTACCTTTTTATCATTGAGTTGTATGGCCTCTTTATATAACAAGAATATCAAACCCTTGTCAGATATGTGGTTTCAAAATATTTTCTCTCATCGAGTAGGCTACTTTTTATTTTCTTGACAAAGTCTTTTGAAGAACAAAAGTGTTTAATTTTGAGAAGGTCCCACTTATCTACTTTTTCTTTTGTTGCTTTTGCTTTGGGTGTAAGATTTAAGAAACTACCACCTACGAAAAATATCTTGAAGATGTTTCCCTACATTTTCTTCTAGTAGTTTTATGACTGTAGGTCTAGGTTTAGGTCCTTGATCCATTTTGAGCTAATTTTTATATAAGGTGTGTTATAGGGGTCCTCTTTCTTACTTTTCTATATGAATATCCAGTTCTCCCAGTACCATTTACTGAATAGACATGTCTGGCCCAGCTGAGTGGGTTTGATAGCCTTGCCAAAAATAACTTGATCATAGATTTGAAGGTCTATATCTGACTTTTGATCTGGTTACATTGATCAAGATGTCTACCTTTATGCCAATACCATGCTGTTTTTCCAATAAAGATAAGTAATATGCTTTAAAATCAGGAAGTGAGACTCCTCCAACTTTGTTCTTTTTAAAGACATTTTTGGCTATTTGGAGCCCCTTACTCTTCCAAATAAATTTAATAATTAGCTTTTCCATTTCTGCAAAAAAAAAAAAA
>JAQZBX010074582.1:0-14733 GCA_029593785.1 Cabassous unicinctus
AAAAAAAAACCATAAAAAAAAAAAATAAAGACCTTACACACACACACACAAAAAAGAATGAAGCTGGAATGACCCTGAGTGGGCTTTTCACTTTCCCTATTCATTTTTGATCAATGTTCTTGAGACGTAATACAGCTTATTGTGGTGGTTTGAAGCTGTATGCACCCCCAGAAAAACATGCTCTTAAACTTAATCTATTCTTGTGGTTTTAATCCATTGAAAGTAGAACTTTTGGTGAGGTTACTTTGGGTAAGATGTGGCCTACCCCAATAAGGATGGGTCTTAATCTTATTTCTGGAGTCCTTTATAAGCAAAGTAAAATTCAGACAGAGAAAGAGAAAGCCAGAGACGGACCAGCCAGAAGCTAAACATCAAAGTAACCCATAAGAGAAAAGAAAGATCAGAAGACGATGCCATATGCATTGCCATGTGACAAGCTAAGGACCACCTGAAGGATCACCAGAAGCCAGCCCCGGAATGCTAGTCTTCAGGGAGAAAACATTGCCTTGATGATGCCTTGATCTGGGCTTTCTCTTAGCCTCACAACCATGAGCAAATAAATTCTGGTTGTTTAAGATGAACCATTTGCATGGTATTTGCTTGAGCAGCCCAGGAAACTAAAATGCTTGGTAATTAACAATTTCACTTTGGAGTCAAACAGAACTGGATGAAAACAAGCTATTCCACTTACTTTCATGTTATTTACCTTCTCTCTTAATTTTCCATCTGCCAATTAAAGACAATTGAAATATGATTTGCTATGATATGTGATATGGTGTGTTATGATATATGATAAGATGATATGGCATGATATGGTGATGTGATATGAAATGATATGATATGATATGATATGATATGATATGATATGATATGATATGACATAATCCTTACCTCATAGGGCTTTTTTTGAGGACAACTATAGAGCTATTTAACCATCCCAATTCTCAGTTTCCTCAGTTGTAAAATATGAAGATTAAATGTAATCTAGTATTTTAAGCTCTTAGCCCAGATCCTGGCACATAGGAAGAACCCAATAAATGGTAGTGATTATTATTGTTGTAATTATTATTGATGAGAAAGTTCTTTGCACAATATTATTGAGCATTCACTATTATAAGGTTGAGGACCTTTTCTAGAACTTTACTTTTAATACAGTGGGGTAGACATCTGTTGTTTCCCTGCCCAGCTTGTGTAAAAAGTACCTGATTTGGGGTTTTATCACCCCTGTCACTGTGGCCAAGCAAATGGGGGGCTGTGATTGGTCAGGACATGTGGCTGAACCCTTACCAATCACAGCTGCCCATTTACCTGACCACAGTGATTGTTTCAGTTATGGGAAGGTGTGCCCATCAGAGCCAATGAGATTCCATGAGACTTCTGGCACAATTCTGGGAGAAAGATAGGGACTCTCCCATGTTGAACCATGGAAGGAAGATCTGGAGTCGCTGGCACCATCTTGCTGCAACATAGAACTGAGACTCAAGCCAACCTTGTGGAGAGAATTCAGGTAAGAGTGAAAAGAAACTGCATCCTGATGATTTCATTTGAATCTTGAATCCTATCAGGTCCTAATCCCAAGCAACATCTGGTGTTTTGATTTATCATTTTCATGCTAATTAAGCTTGTTTGAATTGGGCTTTCTATCACTATTATCTAAAATATTCACTATGAAGGTAAACATTATGAAATTCCTTGTAGTCAAGTACCCCAAGTGTTCAAGACACTTTATTCCAGATAAAATGAAGGACAAAGACCAACACACCCTTCTACGCACCCTTCACACCTTCTACACACCTTCAACACACCCTTCTGGTGCCCTTCCTTTGAATGACAATCTGCGATTTGGGTCCCACATGCATTTTGAGATAGATTTGGGGGAAAGATATGAGACCAGAAAATCTGGTTCTGCTGACCTCATGTGGGAGTTTTAGGTTCTTTACTCAGAGTTAGCAGGGCACCTAGATGTCAGCAAAAGCCTCCCAGTGCTTGAGATCTGAACTATCCAAAGCTTCCCCAAGACTTCTACGGTTCTGAGCCTCTTCTATTTCTGTGCCTTTAAATATATTGCTCTGTGGGCTGGAAATGCCTTTCGCTCCTCTTCTTTTTGAAAAGCCCCATTTATCTTTCAAGATCCATTTTAGAAGACACTTCTTCCATGAAGCCTTTCTTGATTACCCCAAACAAAAATGTATTGCTCCTCCCTCTCTTTCTTCACTCTTATCACATATAATAGATACTTGTTTATACCTCCTTTACCCCACAAGACTGTGAGCCCTCTGAAGGCAGAGTCTATGAATCAACTTTCTCTGTGTTTCCAGCTTCCAGGTCATGGGACGAGCTAATCACTCAGTAGATATCAGCTAATTGATATTGGGAAAAAAGAGGAGAGGAATTTTCCCATTGGGGTTTCTTGTTTTTAAGACAACTTGTTTTCTGACTACCAGTGTCACTGAAGGAGGCTGTTTATGTCCCAGACCCACAAGATTCAGGTTAACTTGGGGGGCTGGGCTTGATTCAGAAGCATTTTTAATTAAAGGAAATAACATTTGCCTTACCATTAAGGCTCCTGCAATACAAAGTGGGACAAATTAATTCATTTGTTAGAGTTGCATTTGTCTTTTCTCAGGGTACAGGATCAGAACTGTCTTTCTCTGGACCTCTTGAATAAGTGGTTTTTATTGCCATTCATTCTGAGATGAATGCTTTGCATTTCAAAACAGTCTTTTAAGAAGCCCAGTGGTTTTAATTGAAATGATTCAAGTTAAATTGCAGATCAGTATCCCATCATATTACAGATATTCAAAATGTGGACAATGGAAATCTAACTCAGATTTGAAAAATCTCCTGTGTCACCACCACCTGCATTTATTCCTTTATTCATCCATTCATTCACTCATCCACCCATTCTTTCAAGAAACATCAAGGGTCTACTATGTGCCAAATTTTTGTAAAACAAAATCTTCCCTCATATTCTGATGTCTTTAAGTTTCTCCAATGAGCAGGTTTTCCAAGCAGCACAACCAGAGAACATATGGTATCCGGAAGGCTATTTTGGTAAAATAGTCACTATCACTGCTCTTGTAGCACCTCTCTCTCTACTAAAGGCCATTTAAATACCTGATTTCTCATTTCAGTTTTTGAAGGCAATAACTATGATGTTTGAAGAGGCAATACTGAAAATTTAACTTTGCCAGCCTGTGGCTCAACACAGGCATGTTTCTCTGATTATTTCCTTTAATTGCTCAAATTCCCTAATGTCTCTATTAGTAGTAGGTCTCCCTACCACTCCCAAAATGCCTGAAAATCCCAAAGATTTATTCAGTCTCATCTTCTTCTCTTATATCTTCTCCTCTCTCTCTTCTTCCTCACCATCCAACTTCTTTCAACAACCAGATAGAACAATATACAGATAAAGTCAGAAACAGAGAAAGCTATAGACTCTGACCTTTTAGGGTTCCAGTTGTATTTTTTGCTACTCCCACTCAGTATGTCTGTTAAACACTAGTCCTGTACAATTTTGCTACTCAGAGTATGGTCCACAGACCAGCAGCATCAGGCTTTACTAGAGAGATTATTAAAAAGGCAGAATGTCAGCCATGTATTAGACCTACTGATTGAGAATCTGCATTTTAACAAGATCCCAGGTGATTTTCAGACACATTACAGCTTGAGAAGTTCTGATCTAGGGGTTACATCTTGGCTGACCCAGGTTCCCTGCAGTGCTATAGTGGTGTCCCAATTAATGTCTCAATAACAGCTCTCTTAGCTCTTTTTTTAAATTATTATTATTATTTTTATTTATTCCCCTCCCCCCTCATTGTTTGCAGTTGCTGTCTGCTCTCTGTGGTCCATTGGCTGTGTGCTTTTTGTGTCTGCTCATCTTCTCTTTAGGAGGCACCAGGAACCGAACCTGGGAGCTCCCATGTGGGAGAGAGGTGCTCAATTGTTTGAGCCACCTCAGTTCCCTGGTTTGTTGTGTTTCTCATTGTCTTTCTTCTTTGTTGCACCATCTTGTTGCAGCAGCTCACTACTCCTGCCTGTGGCTCCAGCTCACCTTCTCCAGGAGTCACCAGGAACTGAACCCTGGACTTCCCATGTTGTAGGCAGGAGCCCAATCACTTGGTAGGTAGGAGCTCAATCACTTGAGCCACATCCGCTTCCTTCTTGCTCCAACCATAACTGTTGTAGCCACTGGGTCAGAGCAGATGAGGATGATGGAGCTTTCCAGCCACTGCCACACACTATATGAGAAGCAACCCAGCCCTCAGACCTTTCAACTGAGCTCAGGTCACGCGCCTAGAAATTCCCTTCCTTTCTGGATAGGTTCCACTCTAGGGTCATGATAGACTTTCCTGCCAGCATATCACCAATAACATTCAGCTTCAAAAAGAAAGATTTACAGTCTTTTCTACCAAAGAGGCTCCTTGACCCCTATGCATATTAAATGCCTCTTATTCAGCGATCAGCCAGGACAATTTTGAAAATGAACTAAGCTGGGGGACTTGTACTATATGATTTCAAGGCTTAATATAAAGCTACAGGAAACATGATAATGTGGTTTTGGCTTAAGGATAGAAACATAGATCGATGGAATAGAAAAGAGAGTCCAGAAATAGACTAGCACATGTATGGCAATTGATTTTTTACAAAAGTGCCAGATTATTTCACTGGGGAAAAATGGTCGCTTCAGCAACTGCTGCTGGAGCAATTGGACATTCATTTAAAATTTTAAAAAGAAAATTTGAAAAAAAAAAAACTTGACCTTTGCTTCATATCATGTAAAGCATTAGTTCAAAATGGATCATAAGAATGGTGTCATTAAGATGGGAGAATAAGACACTCCAAAATCCCATCCCCCAACAGAAACATTGAAAAACAAGTTCTGAAGGTTAGTCAGAACAAACTTTCTCAGGATTCTAGAAAACAGTCAAAGGTTTATAGCAACCAAACAAACCCTGAATCAAAGAAAGAGAAACTTTAAAATGGTAAGAAAGACTCATGGCACTTTTATTAACCCTTCTCCTACCTTCTCCCTAGCTCAGTGCAGTGGCACCATACTCCCAGTGCAGGTCTCTGATCCTAGGCTCTGGAAGGGCCAGAGCCTACCTTTTCACAGATTGAGGTATATGCATGTCTGTTCCAACCTGTCTGGTAACTGCCTGAAGAGCTGATCCAAGGAGTTCATCTCATGTGCCCTCAAACTCATTCTGGAAGAAGAAATGTCTGGATGGCAACTAAAATACCATAGTGAAACCATCAACCCACAGCCACCTAGGGCAGAATATTATGGTTGAGACTAACAATAGAGTGCCTAGGCCTAGTAGGAAATGCTGCAGAGAATTTCCTGGGGAAAGTGGGGCATTTGGAGTGTCTGTGTATACAGGGATGGTTATAAGGCCATACACATGCTCAGAAAAGACCAGACGGGGCCCTAAGGTTCACCTCAGACTGTCTTTCAAGCTCAGTGCAAGTCTAGCTGTGTGATGAGGAAAACTCCAGCACAGACCCAATCTGAAAATACTGGGAGAGGTGTTTCTCTCTTTATTTCTTATAGCTCCTAGAATTCAAGGAAATCACTGACATAACACTAGCTGAATACAAACTAAAGGAACAGAGACTTCGGTGACCATACATATCAAGGAATACAGTCTTTTCACAAATAGTTTGGAAAAATCACTAAACAAATAGACTGTTATATCCTTCAAAAATAAGAAAAACATTTTTTTAAAATGAGAAATAAGAAAAACATTTTTTAAAAATGAGCAAACCTTGGAGAAGAGGTTGAATCTAATTTCCAGAATTAACATATTAAAATATTCAAATGACCGGATTTCAACAAAAATATCATAAAGCATACAAAGAAACAAGAAAAGATAGTCCAATCAAAGGACCAAAATAAAGTGGCAGAAACTATGCCTGAGGAATCTCACACATTGTACTTATCAGGCAAAGTCTTCCAAAACACAGTCTTAAATATGCTTAAAGAGATCAAGGGAAACAACATATGAACAAAATGAGAATTTCCATAAAGACATAGAAATTGTAAAAAGAAAATAAATAAAAATGTTGGAACTGAAAAGTACAATAACCAGAATAAAAAAATTACTAGAGAAGTTCAATAGCAGCTTTGTTTCAGCTAACAGAAAAAAGAATCAGTGAACTTGAAGATAGGACAATTGAAATGATCCAATTGGAGAAGAAGAAAGAAAAAGAACGAAAAGTGGAAAGAGCCTAAGGGACCTGTGGAATACCATCAACCATACCAATAAGTGCATTATAGGAGTCCCAGGAGGAGAAGAGAGGAAGAAAATGGCAGGAAGAATATTTGAAGAAATAATAGCTAAAAACTGCTAAATTTGGTGAAAGATATGAACATACACATTCAAGAAGTTCAACAAACTCAAAATAGTATATAGGCAAAGAGGTCCATACCAAGACACATTGCAATCAAACTGTTGAATGCCAAAGAAAAAGAGAATCCTGAAACAAGAGAGAAGTTACTCATCACATACAAGCGATACTTAATAAGACTAACAGCCAATTTCCATCAGACACCATGGAAGAGAGAAAACAGTGGGATAACATATTTAAAGTGTTGAAAGAAAACAAGTTTCAACCAAGAGTCCTAAATCTATCAAAATTGTCATTAAATTATGTGGGAGAAATCAAGATATTCCAAAAGCTGAGGAAGTCCATTACTATCTACACTACAAAAAAAAAAAAAAATGTTAAAGGGAATCCTTCAAGTTGAAAAGAAGGAACAATTAACAGTAACTTGAAGCTGTATGAGTAAATAAGGATCCACAGTAAAGGTAGTTATATAGGTAAATGTAAGTAACAGTATTATTGTGTTTTTGGTTTTCAACTCCATTTTTAAAAATTTTTACATGATTTAAAATATAAATTCATTATAAAATAATTATAAATATATGTTTGGATGCACACAAAGTATAAATATGTAATTTGTGAAAAGAAAAAAGAGTGTAGGTGGAGAGGTTTAGGAGCATAGTTTGTGTATGCTATTTAAGTTAAGTTGATACCAATTCATTGTTATATATTTAAGGTGTTAAGTGTAAGTCCAGTAGTAACCACAAATAAAATATCTAAAAATTAAACACAACAGAAAATGAGAAGAGATTCAAATAGTTCACTACGAAAGATCAACTATACACAAAAGAAGGCAGTAATGGAAGAAATGAGGGACAAGAATGGTATAACAAACACAAAAATCAAATAGTAAAATGTCAGTAGTAAGTCCTGCCTTATCAGTAATTACTTAAAAAGTAAATGGATTAAAATTTCCAATAAAAAGGCAGAGAATGTCAGAATGGATAAAAAGGAATAATCTAACTCTATTCTGTTTACAAGAGACTCATCTTAAATTCAAAGACACAAATAGGTTGAAAGTGAAAGGATGAAAAATGTTCCATGCAAACAGTAAACAAATGAGAGCTGGGATGAGTATACTAATATCAGACAACCTAGACTTTAAGTCAAAACCTGTTACAAAGCACAACAAAAGACATTAAATATATTGACAAAAGGACCAATTCATCAAGAAGATATAACAATTACAAACATATGGGCACCTAAAAACACAGCCCCAAAATGCATGAATCAAACATTGACAGAATTGAAGGGAGAAACAAACAGTTCCACAGTAATAGTAGGAGACTCAATACATCCATTTCATAATGAATAGAACACCTAAACAAAAGATCAGTAAGGAAATAGAGGGCATGAACAATACTGTAGACAAACTAGACCTATACACATGCATATATACATACACCACACATAAATACATACACACACATACACATGGAGAGAGAACACTCCACCCAACAGCAATGGAATACACTTTCTTCTCAAGTACACATGGATCATTCTCCAAGATAGACTACATGTTAAGTAACTAAACAACTCTCAATAAATTAAAAAGGGTTGAAAACATGCAAAGTGTCTTCTCCAAGCAAAATTTAATGAAGCTATAAATCAATAACAAATAAAATTAGAAAATTCACAAATATGTGGAAATTAAAGAACATATTCTTATACAACCAGTGGGCCAAAAAAGAAATCACAAGGATATTAAAAATTACATAAAGATGAATGGAAACAAAACCTCAACATACCAAAACTTATGGGATGCAGCAAAGGCAATACTCAGAGGGAAGGAAGGAAGAAATAAAGATTAGAGCAGAGATAAATGAATAGAGAATATACAATAGAGATAATCAACAAATCTAAAGTTAGTTCTTTGAAAAGATCAATAGAATTGAAAAATATTTCACTATACTAACAAAGAATAGAAGGGAAAGACACATAACTAAAATCAGAAATGAAAGAAAACATATGATGTTCTCAATAGATTCAGAAAGGCATTTGACAAATTCCAACACACATTCTTGATAAAAACACTCAGGAAACTAGGAAAAGAAGGGAACTTCCTCAACATGATAAAGGGCATTTTTGAAAAACCCATAGCTAATATCATACTCAATGGTGAAAGACTGAAAGCTTTTCCCTCTAAGGTCAGGACTCTAATTCACAAAACTTTTAGAAAAATATATAGGAGAGAAATCTCCAGGTATTTGTATTAGGCAATGGAGTCTTAATATGATATGAGCAAAAACAATAACAAAACAGATAGATTGGACTTCATCAAAATTTAAAACTTTTGTACAACAAAGAACATTATCAAGAAAGTGAAAAAACAATGTACAGAATGGTAGAAAATAGTTGCAAATCATATCTGATAAAACTTTAATATGCAGTATATTTAAAGAACCCCTACAATTCAACAACAAAAAGACAAACAACTCAATTAAAAATGCACAAAGGACTTGGTGGTGGTTTGAAGCTGTATGGACCCCAGAAAAATGTGTTCTTAAAGTTAATCCTTTCCTGTGGGTGTGGACCCATTGTAAGTAGGAATTTTTGGTGAGTAGGATCTTAAGTTAAGATGTGACCCACCTCATTAAGGGTCTTAATCCTCTTACCGGTGTTTTTATAAGAGAATGAAATTCAGATGATAAAAAGAAAGCCACGGAAGCAAAAAGCTCACAGCAACGAAATCTGGAAGAGAAGGAAGAGACCAGCAGGCACCAGCATATGTCCTGCCATGTAACAGAGGAGTCCAAGATCACTGGCAGTCTGTTTGGGGGAAGAAAGCATTGCCTGATAATGCCTTGATTTGGACATTTTTCTCAGTCTCAAAACTGTAAGCTTGTAAGTTAATAAATTCCCATTACTAAAGCCAATGCATTTCATGGTTTCTGCTCTGAGCAGCCTAGGAATCTAAAACAGTCTTGAATAGGGATTTTTCCAAAAAAGATTCACAAATACCCACTAAGTACATGAAAAAATGCTCAAAATCATTAGCCATAAGGGAAATGAAAACAAAACCACAATAAGATGCCATGTCACACCCATTAAGATGGCTATTATTTAAAAACCAAAAATAATGAGTGTTGGTGAGGATGTGGAGAAACTGGAACCCTCATGCATTGCTGGTGGGAAAGTAAAATGATATAGCTACCATGGAAAGAATTTGAGAGTTCTTCAGAAAGTTAAACACAGGGCTACCACATGACCCAACAGTTCCACTCCTAGCTATAGTCCCTAAAGAACTGAAAACTGAGATACAAAATCTACTTGTACTCCAATGTGAATCATAGTATTATTCACAGTAGCCAAAAAGTGGAAAAAATCCAAGTTTCCATCAACAGATTAATGGATATAAAAAATGTTATATATACACACAATAGGATATTATTTAGCCACAAAGAGGACTGAAATTTGGACACATGCTATAACATGTATAGACCTTGAAAACATTATGTTAAGTGAAATAAACCAAACACAAAAGGACAAATATTGTATGATATTCCACTTATAAGAAATATCTACAATAAGACATAGAGACAGAAAATATATTAGAGATTACAAGGAGCTGTGGAAAAGGGAATGGGGAATTATTGCCTAATGGGTACGGAATACTATTGTGGGTAATGAAAAAGTTTTGGTCATAGATGATGGTGATGGCAGCACAACTTTGCAAATGTAATTAATTGCAAATGTAATTAATGCCACTGAACTGTACACTTAAAAATGCTTTAAATGGCAAATTTTGTGGAAAATATATATATGTATTTCCACAATAAAGTATAAATTTAAAAAATAAGTGAGGGTTGTGGGAAGATGGCATCAGACTAGGCAGACAAGCCTCAGCTATCTCACAAAAGCAACAGAGAAAGAGCCAAAAGCTGTCTAAGGGACCTGTTTTGGGGGTCAGCAGACAGGACAGTGCTACACAACTCCCAGGAGGTTGAGGGACAGAAAGTCAAAGAACCTGAAACAACAAACTGTGAGTTATTAAACCTCCCTGCTGCTGGGAAGGGCTCCCAAGTCCCAGCCCCAAGATATTAAGCTCGGGTAAACCCCCTAGCTCATTGCAGCTGATTGTGAGGGGAGCAGATGTCTTCCTCCCTGTCCGCTGTTAAAAGAGAAAAGGGAGAAGGAGTCAGGGAGCTTTTCTTCAGTGAATTCAGCCAGTGAAGCCCACTTGGAATCTTGACTCTGGCCAGATCAAAACAAAGGAAAACCAAGAGATACACCTCTGTGGAAATGTGCCCAACGAGCACGATCTGCTGGCCTGTCTGGAAGTTGCATAGACAAAAACTGCATTTGATCTTGTCTGTTCTCTAACTCCTGGGAGAAAATCTGCACCCCATTAGTGAGTCCCTAGCACAATTTTGACAATTCAAGCTGGGTAATTTTAAAGACAGGATAAGTTGAACCAAATGTCAAAGAAAAGCTGTGAAAAATATAATAAAAATAAGCAAGAGAGAGAAATTGGTCCTCAGAGTAAATTCACTGACATATTCAGATGCCTAGACATCAGTAAAATGTTACAAACCATACTAGGAAACAGGAAGAGATGGCCCAGCCAAAGGAACAAATCAAATATCCTGAAGAGATACAGGATTTAATTAATTAATTAACAAGTAATTAATGATAATTATACAACTCTCCTAAATCAATTTAAAGAATTGAAAGAAAATGTGACTAAAGAGATAAAGGATATTAAGAAGACACTGGGTGAGCATAAAAAAACAATTTGAAAGTCTGCAAAGAAAAGTAACAAACCTTGTGGGAAAGAAAGACACAGTAGATGAGATTAAAAATACATTAGAGGCACATAAGAGCAGAATTAGTGATTTTGAAGACAGAACATCTGGACTGGAAAAGACAGGAGAACAGAAAGAGAAGAGAATGGACAAAATGGAAAAGGGTCTCAGAGAATTGAATGGTAATGTGAAATGCAAAAACATAACCATTACCGGTGTCCCAGAAGGAGAAAATGGATAAAGGGTAGAAAGAATATTTGAGGAAATAATTACTGGAAACTTCCCTACCCTTATGAAAGACATAAATATCAAAATCCAAGAAGAAAAATGAGCCCCAAACAGAATAAATCTGAATAGACCTACTCCAAGATGCCTACTATTCAGAATAACAAATATCAGAGATAAAGAGAAGATTCTGAAAGCAGCAAGAGAAAAGCAAAACATCACATACAAGGGAAACTTGATAAGATTAAGTGCCAACCTCTCATCCGAAACCATGGAGGAGAGAAGAAAGTGGTATGATGTATTTAAGGTATTGAAAGAGGAAAACTACCAGCCAGGAATTCTGTATCTGGCAAAGCTGTCCTTCTAAAATGAAGGGGAGTTCAAAGTCTTCACAGACAAACAAAAACAGAGAGAATATGTTACCAAAAGACCAGAATTATGAGAGATACTAAAGGGAGGGCTCCACCATGAAAGGAAAAAACAAGAGCAAGAGACTTGGAGAAGAGTGTAGAAATGAAGATTATCAGAAAGGGTAAATTAAAGGGTAAAAAGATAGACAATAGTACTAACAACAGAAATCCAAAGGTCAAAATGGATGAAGTAAGTAATGTCCTTACAGTAGTAACATTGAATGTTAATGGCTTGAACTACCCAATCAAAAGACATAGACTGATAGAATGGATAAAAAAAATATGAGCCATCTATATGTTATCTACAGGAGGTTCACCTCAGATAGAAGGACACAACCAAGTTAAAAGGTTAGAAAAAGATATTCCATGCAAATAATATCCAAAAAAGAGCTAGACTAGTGATACTAATATCAGACAAAATAGATTTTAAATGCAAAACTGTTATAAGGGATAAAGAAGGTCATTAATTAAAAGGGGCAATTCAGCAAGAAGAAATAACTATACTAAATATTTATGCACCTAACCTCAGTGCCCCAAGATACATGAGGCACACACTGGCAAAGCTGAAGGGAGAAATAGATCTCTCTGCAATAATAGTTGGAGACATCAACACATCACTCTCAGTAAAGGTTAGACCATCTGGACAGAGGATAAATAAAGAAACAGACATCTTGAATAATATGATAAATGAACTAGACCTAACAGACATCTAGAGAGCATTGCACCCCCAAACAGCAGGATATACATTCTTTTCAAGCACTCATGGATCCTTCTCCAAGATAGACCATATGTTGGGTCACAAGACAAGTCTCAATAAATTTTAAAAGATTAAAATTATCGAAACACTTTCTCTGATCATAACAGAATGAAGCTAAAAATCAATAATGGACAGAAAAAGGGGAAATTCATAAATATATGAAGATTAAACAACACACTCTTAAATAATCAGTGAGTCAAAGAAGAAATTGCAAGAGAATTCAGCAAATATCTTGAGATCAATGAAAATGAGAACACAACATATCAAAACCTCTGGTATACCTCAAAGGCAGTGCTGAGAAGGAAATTTATAACCCTCAATGCTTACATTAAAAAAGAAGAAAGAAATAAAATTGAAGACCTAACTGCACACCTACAGGAACTAGAAAAAGAACAACAAACTAATCCCAAACCAAGCTGAAGGAAAATAATAGTAAATATCAGAGCAGAAATAAATGAAATGGAGGAAAAAAAAAACAAAAACACAAAACAATAGGGACAATTAACAAAGCCAAAATTTGGGAAGATAACAAAATTGACATACACTTAGCTAGACTGACAAAGAAAAAAAGAGAGAAGACACAAATAAATAAAATCAGAAATGAGAAGAGGGACATTACCACTGACCCCACAGAAATGAGAGATCATAAGAGGATATTATGAACAATTGTATGCCAAAAAACTAGAAAATGTAGATGAGATGGACAAATTCCTAGAAATACACGAACCACTACACTGACCCTAGAAGAAATAGATGACCTCAACAAACCAATCACAAGTAAAGAGATTGAAACCGTCATCACAAACCTCCCAAAGATGAAAACCTCAGGACCAGATGGTTTCATAGGTAAATTCTACCAATCATTCAAAGATGACATAATACTGATCTTGCTCAGGCTCTTCCAAAAAATTGAACAGGAGAAACGATATCAAACTCATTCTATGAAGCCAACATAGAATACCCTAATACCAAAACCAGATAAAGATGCTACAAAAAAACAAAATTACAGACCAATATCTCTAATGAAAATAGATTCAAAAATCCTCAACAAAATACTTGCAAACAGAATCCAAAAGCACATTAAAAGAATTATACATCACGATCAAGTGGGTTTTACCCCAGGTATACAAAGGTGGTTCAACACAAGAAAATTAATTAGTGTAATAAACCACGATGATAAACTGAATAAGAAAAATCATATGATCCTGTCTATTGATACAGAAACACTGATAAAAACACTCCAAAACAGGAATAGAAGGAAGCTTTCTTAATATTGTAAAGTGACTATATGAAAAACATACAGCTAGCATTGTACTCAATGGTGAAAGACTGAAAGTTTTCCCACTGAGATCAGGAACAAGACAAGGATGCCCACTGTCACCATTATATTCAATACTAGAAGTTCTAGTTAGAGCAATTAGGCTAGACAAAGAAATAAAAGGCATCCAAATAGGAAAGGAAGAAGTAAAACTTTCATTATTTGCTGATGATATGATCCTATATCTAGAAAATCCTTAAAAATTCACAACAAAGCTACTGGAATTAATAGACGAGTTCAGCAAAGTGGCGGGATACAAGATTAATATGCAAAAATCAATAGTGTTTCTATACAGTATTAATGTGCAATCTGAGGAGGAAATCAGAAAAAAAAATCCATTCATAATAGTGACTAAAACAATCAAATATTTAGAAATAAACTTAACCAAGGACCTAAAGGACCTGTATTCAGAAACCTACAAAACATTGCTAAAAGAAACCAAAGAAGACTTAAATAAATGGAAGGACATTCCGTGTTCATGGATTAGAAGACTAAATACCATTAAGATGGCAATTCTACCCAAACTGATTTACAGACTCAATGCACCCAATAAAAATCCCAACAGCCTTTTTTGCAGAAATTGAAACGCCAATAATCAAATTTATTTGGAAGGGTAAGGGACCCCAAATAGCCAAAAATGTCTTGAAAAGAAAACGAAATTGGAGGACTCTCACTTTCTGACTTTAAAGCATATAACTTAGCTACAGTGGTAAAAAACAGCATGGTACTGGCATAAAGACAGACAGATTCACCAATGGAACCAAATCGAGAACTCAGAAATTGACCCTCACATCTACAGTCAAGTGATTTCTGACAAGGCTGTTAAGCCCACCCTGCTGAGCCAGAAAATCTATTCAACAAATGGTGCTGGGACAACTGGATACCCACATC
>JAQZBX010074583.1:0-14734 GCA_029593785.1 Cabassous unicinctus
TTTTTTTTTTTTTTTTTTTGATGTGCCTCCTTTATGTTGTTACTTTATGTTGCTTGCTTATGCTGTTGTGGAGTTTGGAACAGGGGTATTCATTTTTCATGTACTAAATATAAGCACTGGGCTTTCTTCCCTCCTCTTGGAAAGTTATTTCCTCAGCTGTGAAATGGAGGCTCCTCTTAGGGAATCATGTAGTGTTTTCATTGGGAGGGTGGAGGGGCACAACATATATTCAGCCATGAGAGTTAAGAGAGAGAGTTTTACATACTACTGCCCATTGGCCCTCTATGTATGCTTCCACCTCTAAAACTATTTGTCTACACTTTGGATTGCAAATGTGTGGCCAACAGTACCTCTAGTTAGTATCCTTCAATTTTGTGACCACCATTTGTTTTTTTTAAAGCAGCACAGAAAGGGGTGTGGGAACTGCTTTATACCTAGGAAAAAATCCCAAAGAAATATGGAACCTTGGAGTGGTAGGGGTTAGGGAGGAGGTTGAAAATAACTCTTTTCTCCTGTGAACATTTTTGAAGTGTAGAATAGATTTCCTCAATTGTAGAATATATATACCTCAATTGGGGTTTGTCTGTTCCCACTTGATTAAATTCAGACTATGCATTATGCAATGGTTGGCTTAAATAAGAGGAATTTTTTTTTTCTTTTTTCTTTTTTGAGTTACTGGGGGCTGGGACCTCAAATGTGGGAAGCCGGCGCTCAGCCACTGAGCCACATTGGTTTCCCTGAGTTGGTTTTTTCATTTGTTTTTTGCTTGTTGTTTGTTTTTTGAGGAGGCACCGGCAACTGAACCTGGGACTTCCCATTTGGGAGGCGGGCACGCAACTGCTTGAGCCACATCCACTCCCAATAGCAGGAATTTATTAGCTCATGGTTTTGAGGCTAGAAGTCCAAATCAAGGCATCATCAAAGTTATGCTTTCTTCCCAGAGACTGGCATTCTGGGGCTGGCTGCCAGTGACCCTTGGTCCTGGGCTCCTCTGTCACATGGCAGTGCACATGGTAGTCTCACCTGGCCTCTTCCTTCTTTCTCTTCTGGGTTGCATTGATGTTCAGCTTCTGGCTGCTCTTTCTGTTGCTTTCTCTTTGTCTGAATTTCAGTCTGCTTATAAAAGACTCCAGTAGGAAGATTAAGGCCTATCCTGTTGAGTTGGTCCTCACCTTAACTGACATAACCTCACCAAAAGGTCCTACTTACAATGAGTTATCACCTACAGGAATGGATTAAGTTTAAGAACATGTTTTTCTAGGGTACATAGCTCCAAACCATCACATTCATCAAGTTTTCATCCATAAATGATTCTTGCCTAAACCAGTTATTACTAGGATGTCCGCGAAATGGTGCTTTTTCTAACTCCCATCATTCCTTCTACATTTATTAGTTGGCATTATAGAGTAAGGTAGAGCTATCCCTTCACCTCATTTATGTATTTATTCATTTATGTCAGTTTGGACTCATGGATTATCTTATTCAATGAGTTATATGTTACTATCCTTGTTTAATACTCAAATTGTCCCAGCTTTGGCCAATGGAATCCTTCAAGCTAGCTCTTTTACCTTTTTGCATGTTTCCTTTAATCTTTGAGTACTTTTTTATTTTAAGCACGTTATGTTCCAGGTTCATGTTTCCCTACCCCAGCCCTGGAATCAACTATTTCTCCAAGGAGCCCTGATTTCTTTTTGTAGTGAATGGTATTTGGAGACCAAAATCTGAGTTCTAGGTTTGCTTATTGGTACTGGGGTGTCAGAAGACAGGGCTAGAAAATATATGTATTTGTATATATGAACACAAACACATTATCTATTTCTATATTTTTATTATATCAGTTGCTGGCAAATTAGAGCCCAAGTCCAAATCCACCTCACTACCTGTGTTTTAGTTTCATGGAATAAAGCCACACCCATTTGTGTACATCTTGTCTTGCTTTTTACACTTGCAAACTGGAATAGTTGTGACAGAAACTGCATAGCTTACAAAACCAAAAATATTTAATATCTGGCCTTTCATATAAAGAGTTTGCCAACCCCTCGTCTTTATTTAAAACTATGGTTCATACTCATACCTTTTAATTACAGTTCAACACCATAGAGTTTATTCTTTCTACTTTTCTATATTTTAAACTCCCTTCTCTGATAATGAGAAAAATCTCATTATCCATAATATACTTATTTGCACAATCCCCTTATAAGTAACCTATTTTTTTTTTTTAAAGATTTATTTTATTTATCCCCCCCCTTGCTGCTTGTGCTGCTGTGTCCATTTGCTGCGTGTCTTCTCTGTGTCTGCTTATCTCTCCCTTGCTGTGAGGTCTTACCGCATCAGCCCACGGCGCCGCGCGAGCCGGCCTGCCCTCACAAGGAGGCGCCGGGAAGCGAACCCGGGGCCTCCCATATGGTAAACGGGGGAGCTCTATCCACTGAGCCACACCAGCTTCCCAAGTAACCTATTTTCTAACCGCATCAGCCAAATCCTTCAGCCCTGAAAGGGGGAAATACTAAGTTTTGATATCTGGGAGGGCAAATCTCCCTACTTATTATTATTTTTTAAAATTTTGAATATTGTTTAAAGTTTATGTAAATATTATATGTTTATTTTTCCAGATTACACATAAAATCAGTATTGATCTCCCCAAAAACTTCTCTGGGAATTTTGATTGGAATTACATTGTTTGTATCAAATTTCTTTCATTAATAACGGCCCCCAAATTTCAGAATTGTGGTAAATATAAGCTCTGGTACCTTATGAATGGTTTCCTCTGCTCCATTCCCAAACAGAGCAACAGCAGTAGCAGACAAGAAAAGCTGTTTCCCATTCTTGGCAGACCCCTAAATACTTACTGGGCCTCAATAAGCTTGTTCTCCTTCCACAGAGCAAAGTTATAGCTTACTGTCTAGAATAAATATGAATTCTGTATAGGCTTTTTAAATAATGACATGCCTTATGTGAGATGAAAATTTGTATTTCTTCTGCATTCTTTCCTTGCTGAAATTTTAAAAGGAAGCAGAGGCATTGGAAGCAATCCTGCATGTAGAATATAGATTGTGTTATATCTGCAGTGTATAATTTAAAAAAAAAATATGTTTGCTTGCAGGATGCCATGGCTTTTAATAAGTTTAACGTTCTCCACTGGCACATAGTTGATGATGAGTCTTTCCCTTTTCAGAGCACCACTTTTCCTGGGTTAAGCAATAAAGTAAGTAATTTGTTATTGTATGTAGTCTCTGTCTACAAAAATCTTTGGTAGTTTCATTAACAGTTTGCAGCTTAAATGTTTGCCATATAGAATTAAAGAATGAAGGTTAGGTGTTTGTGGTTTAAAAAACTTTTAATAGGCTGTGGCTCAACAGTTTAGATCCATAAAACTGTTTCGTTTTTGTTATTGTTATGCTACTGCAAATGTTGTAAATAATTTCTAGGAGGAGTACAAATAAAATTTTAAAAATTTAATGAATTAGAAGACCTGAAGAGTTAAATGAATAACATAAGGTTAAGATGGTATATTTATTGAGTGGCCCAGCTCTTTATGTTGTTTGTTTTTTTTTTTTTTTTCTTTCTTTATATGTATATTTTTAATATAATAAACTTTAAAAGAGGTTTTAAATTACAGAAAAGTTACATCAAATCTTTGTTTTAAACAGAATTGTTTTGAATTCTGTAAATGACTTTTTAAATATTTTTAAACTTTATTTTGTACATTTAATTGAAAATATAAACAATGATGTAAAAATAAAAAGAAAACAGTTGAATAAAAATATACATTTCTCAATTAAATATACTGGATACATATAATTTGTGTGTGTGTGTGTGTGTGTCTGTAAAACCACATGACGTAGGGAATTTCAGAGAGAAGAGCTCTTTCTTGGAAAAGAACTGTGACCTTGATGGAAAGTGTTCAAATTGATTGTATTATAAACCAGTGGAGCTAGGAGGGGACCCTCAATATTATATAGTTTAATCTCTTTCTAATACAAAGAAAGTAGAGCACATCCAGAGATGGATGTGCCTTGTCAAAAATTGTAGTTAAGAAGAGGCAGAGTCAGGATTCTAAATTTTGTTTTCTGGCTAATGCCAAATCTTCCTCCAATGCTAGCAGCACTTGTGTTTTTGTTTGGCTTTTATTATGAAAAATTTCAAACATATGCAGAAGTAGAATAATTTAATGAATTCCAATGTATTCATCACTCAGCTTCAGTATTTATCAATACATGGCTAATCTTTTACTACCTTTACTACCACCAATCCATACCCTGACCCATTATATTGAAACAAATCTCAGACATCATCTCACTTGTAAAAAGTTCTTTTTAAATAACCATAATACCATTATCACACCTAAAAAGATAATAATCAACTATTCAATAGTATTCACATTTCCTCCCCACCTCCTTTTTTAAAAAAACATTTATATGAACTAGGGTGCAAATAAGGGCCCTATTTTGTGCTCAGTTAATGTCTTATTAATTCTCTTTTGATCTATTGGGCCTCCCTCCAGCTTCTCTTGTAGGCTTTTTGTTGTTGTTGAAAAAACTAAGTCATTTGATCTGTAGTTTCCTACAGACTGGGTTTTGTTGATTGTATCCTGTGGTGTCATCTAACATGTTCTTCTGCCCTCTATTTCCTATAAATTGATGGTTAGATCTAATCTTGATTAAATACAAATTTGATTTTGGGGGTGGGCAAGAGGGGAAACGATTACTTTTGAGGAGGTGAGCATTAATAGCCCATACCTTGAGAAATGTGCTATAGTAATAACACCTTTGATGGACCTTTGTCTTTAATTAAACCATTATTAAATTTTAAGTGTTCAAGTGATGTATGAAAAAGACTGAAAGTAATCAGGCCACATTATAGAATCTATGGGGGAGTTTTTAAAGCTGAAGACAACAGGTATAATAATGTGTGCCTTTTGACTCTAAAATTGGCAAGGGCGCTTTAGAGATTTTATAGGTTTCACTTTTGAGTCAAACATTTTATTTCTGTTGTATGCCTAAATAAGGGTGAAACTGCATCATGGTAGGTATTCTTGAAACAAGAAGCAATGATGGAGATAGTTCTATCAGTAAATCTGGGATTAATCAAAGTTAGTTGTGAGATCATATTGAGAATCATTTGACAAAGGCCCCCAAAATGGCTGTTTCATTCTTTGGGTGTATATGATTTAGTAGAAATTCACTTTTTGTTTTCTATAGATATTCTATTTATTTATTTATTTTTTAAAGCTTTTATTTATCCCCACCCCACCCCAACTCCCTCATCTGTCCACTCGTCTTCTTTTTTTTAAGAAGGCACCAGAAACCAAATCTAGGACCTCCCAGGTGGGAAGCATGTGTCCAACTGCTTGAAGCACATCTGTTCCCTGCTCATTGTGTCTGCTCATACATTAGCTTATTGCGTTAGCTCATTGCGTCCGCTCACCTTCTTTAGGAAGCTCCGGGAACCAAACCCAGGACCTCCCACGTGGGAGGAGGGCGCCCAACTGCTTGAGCCACATCTTTTCTCGATATTCTATTTCTGAAACCACATAAACTGTATTATTTTAAAATGTCACCTAACATCACATGGGACCATTGAACATCTTGTAATAATGGAAGAACCACCTATCAGATATCAAAATGCAAAAAGGTTTGTTGGCAATTTCCAGGACAAAATCCATTTAGCACATTTTAACTTTAATAAATGTGGCTTTTACAGGGAAGCTATTCTTCATTTCATGTTTATACACCAAATGATGTCCGTATGGTGATTGAATATGCTCGGTTACGAGGGATTCGAGTCTTACCAGAGTTTGATACCCCTGGACATACGCAATCTTGGGGAAAAGGTAAGGAGTTTGTATTTTATATATCATAAAAAGTGAACATTTGAGGTCCTTCATCCCTTATTTTATGACTTGGTATCTGCTCCTTTTCTTCTTGTGATTTGCATAAAGGTACAGACAGGTAAAATTCAGTAACTATTTAATAGGTGTCTTCTGTGAACCAGACGCTATACCTAGGCACTGCCTGAGGTATAAAAACAGAGATAAAGTAATAATTACAAGTTGAACATGATAAGTGAAGTCAAGATATGGTTTCATAGATGAAGTAACACTTAAAATACCTTTGAGTGATCAAAGAATATATTCATGTTTCTGGTAGAGTGAATAACATTAGGAAAAGCCTGCAAAAATAATATGTTGACAAGTATCTGGCTAGAGTAAAGTGTAGCAAAGAGTAGGAGGCACTAAACAGTGGTAAAGAATTTAGGCTTTGAAGCCAGGCTGCCTGGATTTGAATCCTGCTTCTGCCACATAAGAACTGGGTCCTCTTGGGCAAGTTTATATAACATCTCAGCCTCAGTTCCCCCATCTCTAAACTGGGGTTATTAATAGTAGCTCTCATGTAATTGTTTTGAGGGTTAAATACTGAACATAACGCATATAGCATATTTATTAAGTACTCAGTATTATTAAGGTAGACATGGGAAATAGTGAGAAGTAAGTCTGGAAAAGGACACTGTAGAGGGCCTTGGGTAAGGAATTTGGGCTTCATAAGTACACACTGGAAACCAGTGAATGTTTCAGCAGAGGATTGACATGATGGGAGTCACCTTTGTGAAACCTTTGTGAAAGTGACAGATTGGAAGGGGAAAGAGAATGAAGTCCTACCAAAGATGAGGATAGCAGGAATGGATAATAATGGACAGGACTGAGAGACATTCTGGAAATATAATCCACAGAATTTGGTAAAGGATTGGCTCCAGGGGGAGAAGGAAGAGTTACTAAGTAGGAGGATGGCAGTATCCTGAATACCATACGAAAATCAAGAGAAGCTAGAGGAGGAGGTTAGGGGATGAAAAATTTGGTTTCTCAGAAAGTCTGGATGGAAAGGGTAACAAAGAGGTACTGGGTTAGGATTCAAGAAACAATTTTCCAGTCATCTTATTTGTAACTCTTAGTAAACATGTTTCTTGTTCTATATAAAATCTTATAGCTTCAACAAAATAAAAGTGTCATGTGCAAAGCTGTGTCTTTTTGATTAAAAAGCTTCCTTCATGATTTCTTCCAGGTCAGAAAGACCTCCTTACTCCATGCTATTACGGACAAAAGAAGTATGGGGTTTTTGGACCTATAAACCCTGTTCTGAATGCAACTTATGACTTCCTATCTAAATTTTTCAGAGAAATTAACAAGGTGTTTCCAGATCAGTTCATTCATTTGGGAGGAGATGAAGTGGAATTTGATTGTTGGTATGATGATTCTTAAAATCCCTTCATTCACTGTTGCACTTGAAGTAGCTGTGGAGGTCTTCACATGAAAATGGAGGATTTGTTTATAAGGGTTTAAACTTGGCACCACAACTCCTGAGATGGTAGATTTTTGTAGAACATAAATTTGGATGGAGCAGCTGTCTTAGTTTGCCACAGGACTTTCAAAGTACCAGAAATGGGATGATATATATCTCTATCTCTATCTCTATCTCTATCTATATTTTTTGAGGTACCAGGGGCCAGGGATTAAACCCAGGACTTCGTATGTGGGAAGCTGGTGCTTGACCACTGAGCCACATCAGCTTCCCTGAGTTGGTCTTTTCATTGTTTTGCTTGTGTTTTTTTTCAGGAGGGGACTGGAAGCCAACCCCCCCCCCCCCCGTGGGAGGCAGGAGCTCAACCACTTGAGCCACATCCGCTTCCACCAAACCTACATTTTTATTTCAACAAGTGTTGTTTATCATCAGAAAGTTGTGGGGAGTTGGTTGGGGCATGGTAATTAAAAGCAGCTCTTTTGGGGAAGATGGCAGAAGTAGGAAGCTGACGTAGTCCAATCAAAAGGGTCTCACTCCCACAGGAATGGATTAAAAAACAATCTTTTTCATTCTGGGATTCATAAAAGAACTTCAAACTGTCACAGTAACAAAGTAAAAGGTTAGAAAGGAGAATCAAAATGTAGAAGAAAATAGAGATTAAAAAACGATAGTGAAAGAGGGCAAGGATAAGGTGGGTTAGATTTTTCCAATAAAAATCCTCCTTGCAAATAGTTTTATGGAGGAGAGAGGAAGGGAGAAGGGAAGCCATTTTTATGGGAAATCAGCTTCTGGAAAAAAATCTTTGCAATGGAAAACCGGATGACTCATAACTAAGTTTTTAGGCTTTGTGTTTTTATTTATTTATTTTTTAACTCCCTACAAACTTTAATCATTTTAAATCTGCACAATTGATGTTAGGGATATGTGCTGCTTATTTTTATAAGATTTTAATCACTGTTTTGTTTAAGGAAATCAAATCCAGAAATCCTAAATTTCATGAAGAAAAAGGGCTTTGGCACAGACTTTAGAAAACTAGAATCTTTCTATATTCAGAAGTAAGTTACTTGAAAGTCTATTACTTTATTTTTGCTTTACCAATGCTTTTCATAAAAGTTTTAGCTATTATTTAGTACTGTTTTATTCTTTCATTTTTTCCTCATTCCTTGCCAAAGTGTAAATGTTGTGAAAATCACCAGAGGGAAGTGATAGCCATTGTTTCCTTTAAATTAATAATAGTGTGTAACTCTTCTCTAACTGTTGAAATATAGGAACCCAGTCATCTATTCTAAGAGTTTGGCTCAAAGTCCTGGCAACCCTGAAATTTTCACCATCACCTAGCTGCTAGTGTTCATTCCCTTTTGTCAACTCCAGGAACATTTCCATTACTCTCTACCTGTGTTGCCCATAAGATAGCCACAGGCACATGTGGCTATTTATATTTCAATTAATTAAAATTAAAAATCCAGTTCCTCAGTCACAGTAGTCACGTGGTTAGTAGCTACTGTATTGGACAGTGCAGATATAGAACATTTCCATCACTGCAAAAGTTCTATTGGACAGTGCTACAAAAACCATTCTTAGCTCACAGGTCATATAAAAAACAAGCTGCAGGCTGTAGTTTGCCAATCTCTGTTCTATAACATTCATTTGGCAAGCCCAGATTCTAAACTTTTCCTATTTAGTTTTTCATGCAGTGCATTCTAATTTTTTTTGTATCCTGGCACTGTATGAATATTTGCAAATAGTTGTGGACTGATTGTTGGCAACTGTTGAACCCTATTTAGATGATATTACAGGTTGGATTATGGCTTCCTTCATTCAACGATACCTATGAAATTACCAGAGATTGCTATTTGTATACTTCCCTATAGTTGCCTGTCAACTTAGGTTAAGGCCACGGTTTCTTATCTTGGGGGCAAGCTTAGCTTATTCACTTAGCAAATGAATATTAAATGCTTATACTGTGTTAGGTTCTCAGTCATGTGCAAGAAAGAAGGAATTACTTGGGGCACTACTTGGGGCACCTGACTTTAGCTGGCTCTGCTATAAAGCTGAGTTACACTGAAAGGCACCTCTCAACACTGCAACTCTCAATGTTGCAAGTAATCGTTGGTAGAAAGTGTGCATGCTTTAAATATATTGTTAAGCTTGTTATCAGAAATAACTTTGTGATTTTTTTTCAATCTTAGGCTTTTGGAAATTATTTCAACCACAAACAGGAGTTCCATAGTCTGGCAAGAGGTTTTTGATGAGAACGTGAAGGTAAGAAGTATGAAGATTACATCTGATTCTGATAATACAAGTGTCTTAAAGGAAGCAGCACTAAGGAAGCTGTTCCCAGCATTAAGTCAAGCAGTTTACCCTTCTGTTTAAACTTTTGTTAGGAAGTAGCTATAGACTAAGATAAACAAATGTGATAAAGACATTTGTTTCTTTTCTTCCATTGACTTCACACTTTTTAGTGCCTCCTCCTCATCTCTCTCCTCTACCCACCCCCGACCCTACTCCATCTCTCATTATTAAGTACAAATTGAAATACTTGAACTAAGTCCTTTTTTCCAGAAGGACAGAACAAACAGATAATAATAACAAATGAGTCCTCATTGCTCTCAGGGTAGATCTGTGGCAAGTAAAATTGTCGGCATAAGCTTTTGAAAAAATGGTATTGTCTTCCTGACATGGTAAAAAAAAGTGAAAAAATAATTCTTTACTTTTTGTGGGGCAACCAGAAATTTGCAAGTGCAGCTACTAGTATTACCTTTCCAGAGGGGTCGGTACCATTCTCACAGTTCAGAGTAAGTAAAACAGTAGTTATTGAAAATATAAAACAAAACAAACAAAAAACAGTAGTGTGGCAGAAATGGGACTAAAATGCAAATCTCAGCCTTAGTTCAGTGTACCCATATAGTGTCAGGTACATGCAAAAGTTAAATATCTGATTTTAAGTTGATTACATTTCTAATTGTTAAGTCCCTACAATGACTAAGTCTGAGGGAAAAGAGGAAGGAAGAAAATGTATATATGCTTTTTCAAGGATCTTAGAAAGTTATTTTTCTAGCTGTAATACCTTGGACTTCTAATTTCATCTACTATATTTACTAATAATATGTATTATGATTTTCAACTTTAATAGCTTCATCCAGGCACAATAGTTGAAATATGGAAAGGTGAAGACTATCTTAGGGAACAAAGTGAAGTCACTAAAGCTGGCTTCCCTGTAATCCTTGCTGCTCCTTGGTACTTAGATTGGATTAGTTATGGACAAGATTGGAAAAAATACTATGAAGTGGAACCTCTTAGTTTTGAGGGTAAGTGAAGGCAACCATCATCATCTTGATTTGTAGTTCTCTTCCCTACTCTCCTACCTAGGAAATCCTTACCTAGATATCCCCTACTAATTATATCCTTTTAAGATGCTTTTTTTGGGGGGATGGGGTGGGAGGTGTTTATTAAAAAAAAAAAATTGGCATGGAATTATTTTAAATTTTGAGAAAGAAACCAGATACTTGCCTAAAGAAAAGGGCTTCAAAAGTAGATTCTGGGGAGCAGATGTAGCTCAAGTGGTTTAGCGCCTGCTTCCCATGTATGAGGTCCTGGGTTCAATCCCCAGTACCTCCTTAAAGAAAAATAGATTCTTTTAGATTTTAGCTCCATTTCCACTGATATGTCTTGTCATTCACTGCCCACATTTGAAAATGATTGACTGTATTAACCTTGTATCTCCTCTTCTGAACTGTCTCTCCGATAAGACACTTAAGAAAGGTGGGTTTCAAGCTGTGTGGTCTTAGGATTTTGAGGACTAGGTATCGTTGGCTGTGGGGTGGGGAGATGTCAGAGTGGTGGAGCTTCAGCCCTCAGACCTCCATCAAAAGCAGTTCTACTTGGTCCAGTTTTGTACTTTAGACTTCAGTGTAAAATTATTTTTTTTAAAAAAGTTAATATTGGCCCACCAATACATATTTTATACCAATACATATTTTAACAAGCACTGTGAATTGTAATGGGCTGGGGTGAGAATAAAGGTTGCCAAATTTTTTGGTGCCATGGACATAGCCAGAGGTGCTGCTGATCACAGGAGAGAAATGTTGTCCTAGGATAAAGAGAGAAAGAAAAATCAGTATTGCCTCTTTTATATAAGCCTTGAACTGCCACTGCTTAACTTACATCAATTCAATGATTTTAATGTAGGTACTGCGGAACAGAAGAAACTCATCATTGGTGGAGAAGCTTGTCTTTGGGGAGAATATGTGGATGCAACTAACCTCACTCCAAGATTATGGTATGGAATTTAAGTTAAGAATTCAAGTACCTTAGCTTTCCTTTTCCATGCAAATAGGACATCACTGGGAATTTTCCCAAGCATATGATTTAGATACATGCTTAAGAAAACACTCATTTAAACTGCTTTGGGGGACATGTGGATTAAATTTTAGGCCTCGGGCAAGTGCTGTTGGTGAGAGACTCTGGAGTCAGGAACAAGTCAGAGATATAGATGAAGCCTACGTCAGACTAACAAAGCACCGCTGCAGAATGGTCAGGTAAGATATATATTTTTCAAGCTAGGATACTATTAAATTCAGTATGATTTTTAACCCTCTTACTCAGTGTTAGTTGACTACTTTTTTTTTTCCTGCTATAAATAGAAATGTGTATCACTTTAGTAGTGGTCATTTACTTAAGTGAAATTGGGAACAAGTTTTTGTAGGTAAGAGAGTAATATCTATGAAAAGTTATAAGATATATTTGGACTTACAACTGTTTCATAGATCTAGTAAATTCTGGTATAACTTAAGACTCCATCACTAATAGCTTTGAAATATTTAACAACCTTGAGTAATTTTTCCTTTTTTTAAATTAATGCCATGGTTTAGTGATTCTGAGTTAAGCTACCAAGTTCTTCAAGATGGCAGATGAGTTATAGTAACCTAAAATCTTTAATTCATACTTTATCTGTTCTACAGACGTGGAATAGCTGCAGAACCTCTTTTTACTGGATACTGTGACAAGAACAAAATGTAAATATGAATCTTAAAGAAGAAAAATAGGAGGGGAAAAAAAGGCTACAGCAATCTGTATGATGATCAACCTGGTTTTGAAATCATGTAAATTAAGATTTGCTAGTCTGTTTTTGGAATAAAACATATCTTTCTATTGATTGAACATTAGGCTAGAAGAATGGATTCTTTCTTGTGAGAGAAGCTTAAAACAAAACAACACAAAACAAGAAAACCCACAAAAACTTGTGATACCATTTGATATATTAAAGGACTGAGTTTTTACTCATAACAGTAGTAACTTCATAGATATACAACATAGTTCAGGTATATTTAACTTTCAACATCAAAGCACATTTCTCGTTACATAAATGAGAATGGGAAACTCCAGTGCCAGTTTTCTGAATGTGCTGAAATAGTCATTTATTTGTGCAATAGATAAAGCAATAAAAATTGTTGTTCTTACTGAAAATTAAGTAGGTAGGTGCTCCTGAATTTCTTTCCATCTCCAAGGACCTACTTAGGTCAGGCCACTTCTCCGGTTGAGCAGTATACTTTGGTCCTGAGGATTCATGGCTTGGTAATTAGAGAGTTCTAAGGCAAAAGTAGCTGAGCCTGATGTTAGTGTTCGAAGCACAGTTGAATAACCCTAATAAAAATAATTGAAGTCACTTATTTCATCAAATTTAAGCCACAAGTTTCTCTTCCTGTCACTAATCTTTTGACCATTATTAAGGAAAGGTGATGATGTTACTTACTCATGTATCTTAGCCATATCACTTCCTTCAAGCACATCATTTAACCATTTTTTTCAGTGAAAAATTGGATATAAAAATACAGTGGAGGACAGAAAACCAAGTAATTTAGATATGTGTTAGATTATTCTCTGATCCTCACATTTGATAAGAGCCAAGATGACTCTGCTTTTCCTACTACTCAGATGCCTGCTGCAGAGTAGAAGAGGCTGATGGGGGAGAATAAAGACACATATCTTAGAAGTGACAAAGCAGAAGTAGGATAAATACTTGAAAGGGAAAAAATGGTGACTAAGACAGGTGCAACACTCTGATTCAAACTGGAAATAACCTTCTGAGGTGCTAGCAACCCACTGGATTTCTCCCCAGCAATTTAAATCCAAAGTCATAACGGTTCCTGATGGTTGAAACTTAATATGCATTGTTTAAATCAAAGCCCTGATGCTTCTTTCAGGTGTTATTGATTGCTTATTTCTGTATATATATATCCCTTTTTAGTCACAAAGTACCTACCATAATTTCTGCTAAGGGAACAAATCCAATAATGACTTTGTTGTCCTGGCGAGTCTGGATTTCCTGAATGTTCCCTCTTCTGTGTGCCAGATCTGCTAGGACAGGGCTGAGGTAATCTGCAGTTACTGTAACCTCGAGATTCATCAGAGGCTCTAAAATTTGCTTATCAGCTTTCTTCAGAGCCTAAAGAAATTAAAGAATGTTAATTATTAATCTCTTTTTCCTGAAGTGGAGATTGAATTTCTGTTTAAAAACAAACAAACAAAAACAACATACTTAAATACTGCCTCTACTCTTAAGTGTGAGGGCTCAAGCAAAAAGACATAAGCTTGCTTTAACTCTCTATTAAGATAACATTTTATAAGAACTACTTCAATATTTGCTTGTACCTGTGTGATAAAATATGTCTAAGAGCTCTTGTATATTGCAAGAATGTGCTTAGTAAAGCCTGCTTATATATAACGCCATTCTGTGAACATGTGGTCATAGAAAGTAGTCTCCATTTGATCAAAGATTCGTTTCTTCATATTTAAACCTTATTTTTCTCTTTCTGTTGCTTATAATTGTAGTCCATACCACATGTCAGAAGAGAGAAATAAAGGGAAAATATAAAAAATAAAAGAAAAATTTAACACAATGAAAAAATGAAAATATTCTGTTTAAAATAAACCGTGTGGGAAGCGGGTGTGGCTCAGTGGATAGAGCCCCCGTTTACCATATGGGAGGCCGGGGTTCGCGTCCCGAGGCCTCCTTGTGAGGGCACACCGGCCTGAGCGGTTCGGTGGGCTGATGCAGCAACGTCACGGCAGGAAGCGGGTGTGGCACAATGGATAGCGCACCCGTTTACCATATGAGAGGCCCCGGGTTCGCTTCCCGTCGCCTCCTTGTGAGGGCAGGCCGGCTCGAGCCGTGGGCTGATGCGGCAAGACCTCACAGCAAGGAGGAGATAAGCAGACACAGAGAAGACACGCAGCGAATGGACACAGCAGCACAAGCAGCAAGGGGGGGATAAATAAATAAAATAAATAAATCTTTAAAAAAAATAAAAATAAAAAAATAAAATAAAATAAACCGTGTGTTGCCTAATAACTAGTTTATAATTTTAGCCTTCAAAGGCCAAGAATATGCACATAAAGAAAATATGGAAACTAGGAAGAAAAACAAAGGAGTTTAACTA
>JAQZBX010074584.1:0-14732 GCA_029593785.1 Cabassous unicinctus
ATTAGATGCATGCACGTGGTAAAAGAGGTATTTACGTGTTGAAATGGCTCTTTTAAAAGATTTCTTCCTTTGTGAGATAAGAAAAGTTGCTCCTGTCAAGTAAGAGGTTTGCCCTACAAAGGGCTGGCAAAATGAATTCAGTTCTTAATCAGGGAAAGCGAAAACACGGAGGCCACACATCTTCCTTCTGCACATCTGAGAAGAGATTAGGTGCAGGAAACCCCCAATAATATGCAAGCACATTTAAAGCAGACAAAGAGGGAAAAAAAGCCATAATTGTTTTTTGATCAAACATGTGATTAACTTCAAGATAAGCTCAACCATGCTTTTACTGTCACAAAGGGAAAGTGGAGGAGGGCCCCAAATAAGCTCCCCCATCCTCAAGCTTTGAAAGAGGCAAAAATGAGATGCAAACGACCCAAAATTGTGCTAGGAAATTAACACTGAAATAGCTGATGAGTGTGTCAACTCTCTAAATTTATTTTTTCAGCGTAAGAATCGGTTTCAACTTCTTGCATCTTCCTTCTGTTCACTTTCCCAACTGCATCCCATCGCCACATTCTCAAGTCACGGGATCTTGCCGTTCTCATCGGGGGGGCAGGGGCACCCAGCAGTGCCAGCAACCAGCAGCCTGCAATTACCATCCTCACGCACACGCTCACAAGCAAAGCTTTCCCTAGAGCAGATTCTGGGAAGAGAATCCTGTGGCCCTGAAGGTTTGAGGGTGAAGCAGAGGAGCGTCCACAAGAGGGAGGCGAAAAAGAGTTGGGAGAAGGAGAATATGCTGGGCCTTCCCTCACAGTTATCCCCTAACTTGTTCCATCCTCAAGGAAGTGTCATAGAATCCATTAATGCATTCAATTCAACTCCACGGGCATTTATTAAGCACGTGGTTGGTATAAGGAGCCACAGTGGGCTGAATTGATGAGAGAGACGCACTCCCTCTCCTTTAGGCGTTTTCCATCTTGAAGGATGCATAGGACGGGCACACAGACAGCTCTGACACCTGGTGCCATGGCAAATGTCTCAAAGGAAGGATGGGACATTGAGAGGCATGAGGAGCCACATGCTGTTGTGGAGGCTCCACGAAGGAAGGTGCATTTGACCTTGGCCTGGAAACGCCCACTGGAATCCCCTCTTTGGCTTTCCAATGGCCCTTAGAGGAACCACCCCGCTGCTCCATGCGGGTGCAGGACCCCACTGGCCTCATCTCCTCACCAGATCACCTGCCCCCCAGCTGCTTTTCAGGCCCTCAAGCCAGGCACTGCGCCCCTCAGGGTCCTCACACATCCGGGCCCCTCTTCCCACCAAGCCCTCCTGCTTCCCCCTAGTTAATTCACACTCTTCCTCCAGAGCTCCACACAAATGACACTTCCTCAGGGAAGCCCCTCCTGATGGCTCAGGACTAGGCCACATCTCCTTGCCCGCCCCGCCCACCCGGGAAGACTACCCTGCTCTTCTCCTTCATAGCACTTCCCACCATTGTCATTCAAAACTTACCGGTGCAATTAAGTGTTTAGTATTTGCCTTCTCCAACCCCCTCCACCTCTACCATCTCCCAAACAGGGAGGGCAGTTACTCTATTTGCCTTGTGCATTGTCATATCTCCAGCTCCTGGAACAAACTGAGTGTTCATTACATATTGACGGATGAATTAATGAATGAAGGGGTCAATGAAAGGACAGGTAGATGTCATCAGATGGAGATGGCAGGGAAGACCAATTCAGGAGAAAACTAGCATGGACAAAGGATCAAAGTAGTAAAGCATGGAGCATATAGAGGGACCACAAGTCCAGTCCATCCATAAATTCCAGTCTTCTCTAATGGCTGGCCTCCGGAAGGGCCCTGGGGGAGCTGGAGGCGTTCTTGCCATTGCTCTTTCCCTCACCACCATGTCCCATGTGCCTGCCACCTGTGGGCAGAAGAGGGTTTCCCGGCTTTCATGGGGCCCTGCCGCTTGTCCCCAGAAGTTCCCTTTTGTACTCCCTCTGGGAACCTTTCCTAAACTTCCCCACTCTTGTTACCTCTCAAAATAAAGGCCATTTGGTAAGAACTTCCTTGGTTTCCCTTTCTTCCATCTCAACATTAAGTCTCAGCGGCGACTCATCTTTGGTTATTTAGGGAGAGCAGTCTTCCCAGGACAAGTTTTTCTAAACTTTTGTGGTCTTACCCAATTTGCTTTGGTTTGCCGTTTAAATGGATTCATGGATTTTTCTGACCCATTCAGGAACTTTGATATTTTTAAATAAAGGAGGAATGTGCCAAGTAACAGCAAAGTGAAACCACCTCCACTGGTGAAAATCACCTTGAAGAAGGACAGACCAATTTTCAGGGGCCTGGCAAAGCGGTGGAAAGGGCTCCGGTCTGGATGCAGGAGCTCAGGTGCTGAGCTTGTCTGTCCCCTCCCAGCCCCCTGACGGGCAGCCGTGGTATCACCGCCCCTTTCTGTGCTCTGAGGGGTTGGCTAGGTGATCTTGAGCCATCCACCAACTCTGACAACCCATGCGGGTCCCCTGAGTCCAGGGTCAGTGGATGTCACCTTTTTTCCACTGCAGTGGAGTCCAGGAAAGGCCCAGAGAGTGGGTCACCCTGCAGAGGCCTCGGTGGGATTGCCCGCACCACTACACAATCTCTGTGCCTGTCTGGGAGGGGTGCAGCATGAGGCCTAATTTACAGGAACGGGAGGAAATTAGAGAAGTGGCTTTTTTTCTGCATTCTGAGAAGACTGTAAATGAGCCAACCTCTCACTTCCACCCAGCGGGCCTGTCACTCAAGAGGGAACATTATGGTTGGGTTGAAAGAGGGGTTTGCACACACAGAGTCTCCCCACAGTCCCTCCAGGGTCCCCACCATTCTCTTCCCTCCTCCTGCTCTTGTCACTGCTGGCTAGAACATGCTGGTGGTTGGCCGGGGAATGGGGAGAAAGCCCTCCCCTCCTCTCCTGGGCACCCCTCACCTGGGAGGCCTGAGTCCCAGAGCCACAGAGTGAGAGCCAAGGGCACACACCATGGGGAAAAGAAGAAATTCCTAGAAGCCATTGGCTGCGGGGTACTTAGGGCTTGGACATTTGTTAATAATAAAACCCAAGGTTAAGGCATTCTAGGACCGGAACCACTAAGATCCGTTCACCACCAGGCCCCAGGAAGCAATGGCAACCACACAGGAGTTTGGAGCCAGCTTTGGGTTTGGTGTGGGGATGGGGAGGAGGTGACAGGTGGAGGAGGACATGGGACAGGGGCTCAGGACTCCATGCGCCAGTGGTGTAAGCCCTGTGGTCAAGTCCTGCTCCCGTGCTCTCGCTGGGAGTGAGGCTTTCTGCTCTAACCAGTACAGTCTCTGAGTCCGACTGGCCTTCTGGCTCCAGGCTCAATCCATCTAAACCCTTCCTCTCTCCAAAATGTGCTTTCCTATACTAAGAAAACTTTATGACCCTTTGATTTACTTTTAACTTTTTATTTTGAAACAATTTCAAACCTACAGGGCAAAAACAATACAAAACCAATGCAGAGAACTCCAATACACCCTGTACCAAGATACCCACATTTACCAACTTGTAATGTTTTGACACTATTGTTTTTCTCATTCTTACTATCAACTATCTATCATCTATCTATCTATCCATCCATCCATATATCATCTATTAACCATCTATCTACATCTATTATCTATTTTCTAAACATTTGAGCATAGATTGTATACTCACGCTGCTTGAACATAATACTTCCATGTACATTTCCTAAGAACAAGGATATACACTTATGTACCACCCTAAGTACAGTTTTCAAGTTCACACAGCTTAATGTTGATATAAAGCTTACATTCTATATTCCAGTTTTTTTCATATGTCCCTACAATGTCCTTTTGGAACATTTCTCCTGCATTATTTCATCCAGTCCAGGATCATGGATTGCATTTAATTGTAATTGTCTCTTTAGTTGCTTTTTTTTTTTTAATTGTGGAGACATATATAGAACATAGAATTTCTCATCTCAACTTGTAATGCATACAATTCAGTGGCATTAATCACATTCATCATGTTGTGCTACCCTCACCACCATCCATTACCAGAACTTTCCCATCACCCCAAATAGAAACCCTACCCCCATTACGTATTAAAGCCCCACTTTCCCTCTCCCCTCCCCTGGTAACCTGTACTCTACTTTCTGTCTCTATGAATTTGCATATTATAGTTCGTATAAGTGGGATCATACAATAAGTCCTTTTGTGTCTGACTTATTTCAGTCAACATGATGTCTTCAAGTTTCATTCATGTTGTAGCATGTAGAACTGCAGAACTGCATCCCTTTTTACAGCTGAGTAATATTTCATTGTATGGATATATCACATGTTGTTTATCCATTCATCGTGGACATTTGGGTTGCTTTTGCCTTTTGGCTATTGTGAATAATGCTGCTATGAAGGTTGGCATAACCCTTTGATTTTCTAAAGCAAAACACATCTCCCTCCCCTGCCAGGCCAGTGCTCAAGGCTGTCCCTGGTTCTCCCTGATGATGCCTCTCCAGCCCATTTCCACTCCTACTCTCCGTGAGCCACTTGGGCAGTCAGGCGCCAGCCTCCATGCCTATCCACTCTGCTTCCTCGTGTCTTAACTCCTTTTTCAAGGTCCATTCCCAGGCCCTCTCCTTCTTGAAGCCTCCTGTCCCCCTGGTCCCCATGAGTCTCTGCTCTCACTGAACTGCCATAGGAATGAAGTGCTGCAACCTAATTTTGAACGATTAGATTAAAAACTGCATGAGGGCAGGGACCATTCCTGTTTTGTTCACCAATGCATAACATCGATCATCCATGATAGTAGCTGGCACTTAAGGTGCCCATTAAATATTTGCTGATTTAATGAATTCTATATTTCATTGTTTATCTTTTTTCATGGACATGATTTGGTTGCCCCAAGTAGACAGTAATCTCTTCAAAGCCTAATCCCGATTCCATAACAGATACTTGTAAAATTGTTGTCCATTGATTAAGGTGGTTATCAAAGCCCAGAGGCAGGAGTTACTTTATAGGCTTGGGTAAGGTTGAGGGTCTCCGCTGAAGCTTTTTTTCTGGAAAGCAATCTAACAATATGAATCAGGAGCCTTACAACTGTACAGAAATGAACTGAGATGTCATCAATATTAATAAAACAATAGTGGTTGCAATTTAGCGAGCACTTACATGTGCCAAACACTCTGCCAGTGGCCACTATACATATGTTTGTTCATCTAATCCTATGAGCCACCCCATGAGATAAATGAGAAAACTGAGGCCCAGAGGGATTTGTAAAACTTGACTATGATCACATTCTTGGCAAATGGCAGGGTCAAATTTGATCTGGGAATGCCTGACTCCAAAGCCCATGCACTGCATCCTTATTTATAATCGTGGAAAAATCATGAGCAATCTAAATGTCTAGCAAGAGGAAAATGAATTAAGTTAGTTATGGTACATAACAGATCGGAATATTACACAACCACCAGAAATAATGTTTTTGGAGGCCTGTTCAATGGCATTGGAAATACTTAGATAGAAAGGTAAGTGAAAATAGTAAGCTATGGTAGTGGGTTACATGGTGGTCCCCCAAAAGGTATATCCATGTCCAAATCCCAGGAAGCTGTGAACGTGACCTCACTTGGGAAAAGGGCCTACAGATGTAATTAAGTCTAAGGATCTTGACATGAGATTATCCTGGATTACCTGGGTGGGCCCTAAATCCAGTGACAAGTGTCGTTAGAAAGGAGAAAGTGGTGCGAAGACAGTGGCAAAGATTGGAATGATGCCACTACAAGCCAAGAAATGCCAAGGAATGCCTGGAGCCACCAGAAGCTGGAAGAGGCAAGGAAGGATTCTCCCCTAGAACCTTTGGAAGGAGCACAGCCCTGATGACACTTTGATTTTGGACTTCTGGTCCCCAGAGCTGTGAGAGAAGGCACCATGTTTTCGGTAGTCTGTTACAACAGCCTGTGGAAACCAACATAGATTTCAAATTACATCGGCCTTCAGATGCCTCTTCCCTGCCACGGTGATCCAGATCCACTGCACTCTGACCCCAACCTACATCTCAAGGAGACAAGCCTTCTGCAGAACCTGCCTCTGGAAGTGCTGTCCCTCTCCTGGCCTGTGACCCTTGAGTTTACCATCCAGCCTTGGAAATCAACACACATGCAGACATCTACCAAGACGTCTGATACAAAAATTCTGTACTTAATACGAGCACTGGGATTTGGTTCGGTCGATATTGACCAAGTGCCAAGCACCATGCTGGGTTCTCGTGACACCACAAATACCTGCCTCCACTTGGGTAGTGCTTTGGGGTTTGTAAGTCTCATCCATGTGCATTGGCTTATTTGACTTTCAACTCTGTAAGGTAGGGATTGTGGGTTGAATTTGTGTTCCCCAAAGAGCTCTAACCCTTAGTCCTGTGAATGTGACCTTGTTTGGAAAGAGGGTCTTTAAAGATGTGATTAGTTACAATGAGGCCAAACTGCATTAGACTAGACCCTAATCCAATGTGATTGGTGTTCTTGTAAAGAGAAGGAAATTTGGACACAGACAGACACAGGGGAGAAGACAATGTGAAGATGGAGGCGGAGATTAGAGTGATGCAGCTGCAAGCCAAGGAAGGCCGAGGGCTGCCGGCGACCGCCAGAAGCTGGAAGACGTAAGGAAGGACTCCCCCCGACAGGCTTAATAAGAGGGAGCTTGGCTCTTCCAGCACCTTCATTTTAGACCTCTGGCCTCCAGAACTGTGAGACCGTAAACTTCTGTCGTTTTAAGCCACCTGGTTTGGGGTACTTTGTTATGGCAGTCCTAGGAACTAAGATAGTAGATAGGACAGACATTTTTGTACCTCTTTGTGATGGATAAGCTGAGGCCCCAGAGATATTAAAGGCCTTGCTAAAAGCCATGCAGAAGAGCCAGGGCTTAAACCCAGATTTCTTGCCCACTCTTTCCACGGTTCTAAGCTCCTCCCAAACCCAGTGCCTTGAAAGTCCAGGGAGGGGAAATTCAAATCTCACCACAGGGATCTGGGCAGGCTTCTTAGAAGAGGTAGAATTGGAGCAGAGTTTTGTAGAATAGTAAAATCGCAATGGATCGGGGTCGGCAAACTGAGGCTTGCAGGCTAAATCTAGCCAGCGTCTGGTTTTCGTAAACCGAGTTTTCCTGGAACACAGCCACGTGTGTTCATTTCCATGCTGCCTATGGAGGCTGTCCCCCGTGAGAGCAAGGTTGACCAGCAGTGACACTGGGTGGACCAGAAAGTCTAAAATATTTACTATTTGCCCTTTACAGGAAAAGTTTGCCGACCCCTTCAATAGATGGTTCCATGGGTGTGGGAGGAGCTTGCGGGGGGTGGGGAGTGAATGGAACAGATTTAAATACCTACAAGGTAAGGAAACTCATAGCTCATGGTTAAAAATAACATTTGATTCCTTGAAGTGACTGTCTTTCTAGTCTGAATAACACTAGCAAACTTGTATGATGCCTGGCACATAACTCTTTCTTATTATGCCCATTTCACAGATGAGGAAATTTGGGGCACAGAGAGGTCATCCTGCTCAAGCGTGCAGGGCTAGCAAAGGGCCAAGCTGGTGTGCAAAGCCAGGCAGTGCAAGCCAGAGGCCG
Source organism: Cabassous unicinctus (assembly GCA_029593785.1). Taxonomy (NCBI): domain Eukaryota; kingdom Metazoa; phylum Chordata; class Mammalia; order Cingulata; family Chlamyphoridae; genus Cabassous; species Cabassous unicinctus. Next base: position 7,624 of record JAQZBX010074584.1, read on the forward strand.
TGTGCCAGGTCACTTCCATGTTGCTTCTCCCACCCTGAGGAATCCTGGGTATTCATTCATTCATTTGACAAGAATGCATTGAGTCCGGTGGTGACGAAGGCCCAGTGCCGGATGCTGTAATAAAATCCAGCTGTTTCTTTCTGCTTAGGCGTTTCCTACCATTCTCCTGAAAGTCCCCCACCCCCAAGCCTTGCCACTCACCTGGAAGCAGAAGCAATATTCGCGGGACAGTGACTCTGTTTTGATACACTGGCCCTTTGAGGTCAGGGAAGCTGTGACAGAGAGGATGCAAAGGCTTTTCCAGAACAAAGACAAAGTGCTAAAGCCGTGACGCAGTGATCAAAGGCAGAGTCACAGGTTGAGTAAGACGAGGGAGGCTGGGCCTGCAATGACGCCTGGAGGCGAGTCACCCTGGCCCTGGGGATGTCTCGGGTTGACTCGGCCGGCAGGACTCTGCCGAGAGCCACGTGGTGATGAACTGGAGGTTTAAGAAGGATGGGGCGTCGGCCAGCTCCAGCATCTTCCCCGCATCAGCACCAACCAGCTATATTCAGTTGCCTGAATGTCCTATCATGGCTTATTTCTTGCCCCTCTGCAGAGGTGATTGGCACAGGAAAATGAAGGATCCAGAGCGTCTTGTCGGGAGGCACACAATTTCATGCCGGTCATTTCATCCGGGGTGGGGGAAGGAAGGAGGCTGCTGACGTCCGTTTAAGAAGAGGCAGGGGAAACTGGAGTGCGCAGCCACCTGCTGAAGCGGGTTTACCTTTCCCTGGCCTTCTGCGGCCCCCGAGGGTCTGTGGCCAGACTCCACCCACGGCTGCTGGGGAAAGGGGAGGGAGAAGAGAAACTGACTGCTGCGGGGAATTTGTCCACGTGGTGTCAGCTCTCCCCACCTGCAACCCCTGCTCCCTGCTCCCCAGGCAGCGAGTCTGGGAGGAGGAAACCAGGCTGTCGCTCAGTGCTTCTTCGTCGTGTAAATCCTTCCCCTCCCCACTCGCCAGCCCAGTACTGAGAAGAGGAAGAAAGCAGCATTTACCAGAGCTGCCTGGCGGCTGGGGAGTTAATCATACTAAGCATCAGTCGTGGAGCTGTGGGCGTCAAGTTGGGAAAAAAACAAAAGGCAATACACCTGACCCCAAACTAAGTGGAATGAAAGAAAAAAGACTCAGGTATGAACAACAGGATGCCCTCTCGAGACGGCTCCTTGATCTGAGACGCGCCCAGCAGGCAGGACCTGGGCTGCCGAGCCCCCCGCCGGGGATGGGGGAACCCCACAACTCCAAGGCTTGGGTGCCTGGGGAAAGGGCGGGGCACCCAGAGCCCACTGGAAAACCCACGCAGCCTGGCTTGGGGGTCGGATCTGCCTGGCCCCTGCCTCTGCGCCGAGGCACGGACCACCGTTCGCTGCACCCTGGCCCTCTCAGGCGCCCACCACTCACCCTTCCTGGGCGCACACGAGCCGAAGGCCTGAGCCAGCTCCCAGCTGCAGGCGGGCCTGGCCAGGAGTTGCGGGATGAGCCAGCCGGTGGGCCCTGTCCAGGCGCCCCGGGGCGGCAGGATTCCTGGCCTGCGGTCCCAACCACCAGATGCCACTGTTCATTTAAATCAGCAAGTAACTGTGAAGGGCCTCCATCTGCCAGGCGCAAGGGGCCAAGCAACTGGCCCCAGCTCCCGCTCACGTGGGGCTTAATGTCCAGTGGGGGGCACAGACCTAAAACAGACGCGCCAACACAGAACACAGAACGCTGACCCTGCGTGCCGTGAGAGAAGGGCCAGGTGGAGGGAGGGGGTGGGGTGCAGGCACCTAAGGTAGTTGGGGGCCCAGGGAAGGTTCTCTGAGGACTCCATGAGGCAGCTGTGCAGCTGCGTGGTGGGTGGGCTGCTTGGTCTAGGGGACCCGGAAGTGGTGCAGGCAGAAGGGACCACCCGCGAGGCGCAAAGCTTGGGGCACTGAGAGGACACCAATAGGGGACAAGGGGGGCGAGTGGGACACGAAAGGGGCTCAGGCAGGGCCTAATCTGATATGACTTCTACAGGGATTTCCCCAGAACTCAGAGCCCCTGCTGCCAAACGGAGCAGCCCTGAGTTTGAGAATGAATTCATTCTCAGGAGATTTGCATGTTATTTGCTTGCGTTTCTCCCTCTCTTTCTCCACCCCCTACCACCACCCGCCCACCCACCCCCGCCTTTCTCTCTCCCTCCTTTATGTTTCTCGTACATTTATTCCCAGACGCTGCAGTCTCTTTCTTTTCTTGACTGTGTTTGTGTTTAAATACCATCGTTTCTGTCCTCCCTGAGCTATACTAAGCAAAAATATATGTCTAGGAAAGAAAGACCCTCTGAGGAGACCTAACTTGGGGTCTCCCTCCCTGGAGGCCCCCTCTCTCTGTCCGGTGCTGAATTTGAAAGGCTGCCTCTGTGGGCGGCAGGAGGGGGCAAGGGCTGGGCTGGGGTCTTGCGCCTGCTCCCAGCTTACAGTTTGATCTTGAGCAGATCACTCACCCCTCTGGGAATTTGTTGCCTCATCTATGAAATGAACGGATTACACTGTCAGGAGTTCCTTAGTTGGGATGCTTAGATGAGCTTCCGGTGGTCTAAGAATCCTTGAAATTGTTTATAAAATCAAAAGGGCATAGCGTGCATTTTTCTGGGGAGGGGCCATAGCTCTCATCCAATTCAAAGAAGCCTGAGTCCCCTGCCCTGGCTGATGTCTAAGGTCCAAGGCTTTCAGAATCTTTGACTCTGGAGTCTCATCAGAGGAGTGCTTACCATAAAGTGATGAAACATAGCTTCCAGGCCCTTGTGAGAGCAGAGAGATGCTGGGAGCCAGTGAGTGTTGTAGGCAGGGAAGGGAAGCCAGGTTGCAAACAGGAAGCATTTCTATGTATGCATTTCTGGTAAACTTCCTAAAGAGATCTCTGAAGAAAGCATCCTGAATCTGTATGGGATCAGCAATTTCATGTGACTTCCCCTCACCCCATCTAAATAAACATTCACTTTTGTTCTTAATTTTGTTTCCATAATTTTGTACCTTCTTTCTCACAGAGTACCCTCAAATTGTAAGTCTTTGGTTCCCACACAACCTAGATTCATTCACATGTCCCCCTCGTATCCAAGGTTGGTTTCTACTTCTTTACTTTTCCTTTCATGTGGAATCCAGGGAGTGGGGCAGAAATGATCCGAGTGAGGGGCCAGCCCCTAAGACAATAGCGCAGTGTTTTTGACGAGGCAGTGACAGCTGCTGTGACTCAACTCGGTACCAGCCCAGGGTTGACACCTCCTTCAGAGCAGCCACTACGTTTCTTTTTGGGCAGCCCAGCTGTGTTCTGCATAACCAAACTGGACACCTCTCACTTCCTCTGTGAATGGAACTTGGTGTTTGGATGATGTATAAGGCAAGTTGGTTGTGTAAATAACACAACTCCGCCTACGGTCTCCCACCCCAACCCCCAAGGCCTCAAAAAGAAAAGAAACAGAAGAAAAGCCACACCTGAAAGGAGCTGGGTTTCAAACAAGTAAAGACTTTGAAGAGCCACAAGTCCCCACCCCACCCCCACCCCGGGACTGGAGGGCGGCTGTGGCAGCTCCTGAGACCAGCTGGCTGTGTGACCAAGGCCAGTTTACTTAACCACTCTGGGCCCCTGATTCTTCATCCTCGGGACAACGATCGACAAGATTTTTGTTAGCCAGGGTAACACAGGTAATGTGCCCAGCATCCAGCAGGCTTTCGTTAACTAGTTACCCCCTCCTGGGGTGGCAAGGAGAGCTGGGAGATAGGATGACAGCCTTGGCCCTGCCTTTCCCAGGCCTGGAACTGCATCTGCTGGCACCTTCTCCTACCCCAAGTAAAGGATTAGGCCAGTGGTCTAAGCTTTAGCCCACTCTGGGGGTGGCTAAACCCTCCAAATCAGAGAGAAGCCCAGTCCCCGCATGGACCCCAGAAGTCCTGTCTTCCCAACTTTACACAGGGCAAAGGGGACAGATGTTTTGGTCTCTGAATCTACCCATTTCCTTCTTGCTCATTGGCCTGATAGCAGGATTGTGACACCTCGATGAACAAATCCTGCAGGAATGGCATTCCTTTGAAGTTCTTGGCCAAGTTAAAATAAGCAAATAAATGAAAATATCTGCACTTCATGTGAGGCGGTACTGGTTTGTATCTGGCTTCACAGCAGAGTTTCTGCTTAGCCACGCTCACACAAAGGCTCGATCTCCTCTTTAAAAGTTTGATTTGCCTGAAGACACTTGGATTTAAACAGGCAGTGGGGTATAGTATTAAAATCAGAGATCCAGAGTCAGCGCTTCGGGGCTGTGTGATACTCTCTGGGCCTCAGTTTCCTCTTTGGGGAGGACTTTAATACCTACCTCAGAGAGACATTTTGAGGATTAAATGAGCTGCTGTATGCAAAGCACTTAGCATGGAATCTGGTGCAGAGTAGGTGCTCAGCGTGTGTTCATTCCCACCCCCCTCCCTTCTTCAGCTTTCCTCGCTTCTCCTTTCTAAGCCCCTTCTTCCTCTGGCTGCACCGTCTCCAACTATGCAGAGATTGTCCTCTGGGTCATGCCAGCCAGAGCCGAGCAGCGTTCGGAGGCGTCCTGCCCCCTCACCCCCACATTCTGCAGCCACAGTCTGTGACCTCTATGACCTTTGCATCTTGCTCCAGATGCTGGGATGCTGCTGCCCAGGTCAGCTCTCATCGCTTCTCATCTCTGGTCTGGGCCCAGGCAACCACCTCCTGTCTGAACTGATCCTCCTGCCTCCAGCCTTGCCTGCTCCCACCCACCCTTCCCAAGCCCCCCCAATCACCCCAAGCTCAGCTTGGCCTTCGTGCCCCTCCCTAGCCCCTCCCCAGCCTCCCCTGCCCTAGCCTCACTCTTGGGCTCTGTCTGACCCAAACCACTCACTGTCACCTCCTCATCCCAGCCTCTGTCCCACCTCCAGGCCTCTCTTCCCCACCCATTGCCAACAACTCAGATTTCAAGGCTCGGTTTCAGCACCGCTTCCTTTTGAAGCATTATTGCCACCACACCAATCCCCTTAGCACTGACTACTCCTTTTTTGTTCCCTCCTGGAGACGTGAATCCATCTATCTAAATAATAGTGCCTGGTACAAATACAGAACGCGCTGCAAGCCAGGCCTATTCTAAATAGCTTCTTTCATGTTAATTCATTTAATCCTCACAAAATCCCCCTATGAGGCAGGTACTGTTATCTGCATTGTACAGATATGAAAACCGAGATGCAGAAGGGTTAGTGCCTCACACAGCTCCCAGATGACAGGCTTCAAACCTGCTTCTGTGCTTTCAGACACGGTGCTCTGCTGCCTGCATGGACTCTACTTTGTTTGCATGCTATTTCCCCTCCCCCACACTGTGAGTTCCCCGAGGGTCTTTCCCATCTTGGAACCCCCCTAGACCTAGCACAGAGTCAGGTTAACAACATGGGCACTGAAAGTCCCCAGTGGAAGGACCAGCTTCTTCCCTGCTGCCTGTCACACAGGGAAGCTCCAAAGTCTTCACTCTCACAGAGAGAACTTGAGTCCAAGTGTTCAGCTGAGCCCCCTCCCCACCCCTCAGAAGGAGGAAGAGGAAGAGGAGGAGCTCACAGTTCTGGGGGTCCCTTTGAGGCTTGAGCAGTTCTTGGGAAGCTCTGGTAGAAGGAAGCTTCTCTTCAGGAGCTTCATGCAAGGCCTGAGGGGGAGCAGGATCTCCCATCATCCTCAGTCCTCCTCCAGTGGCCTTGCCTTCTCCCCCACCCCTGTCCTCAAACTTATCCTCCCCTAACCGCACCCCCCACCCCCAGCCTCAAGATGGCCAGGAGCAGAGTGTCTGCTTTGCATGGCACTGCACATTGTGGTCAGGCTGAGTTTGCAGCGTAAGCCGGGGTCTGACATCTTGGAATGCCTCCCCAGCCCACCTGAGCAAGGTCTCACTCTGGTTTTTTGAAGTTTCTGTCAAGGAGGATTGTTGGTGGAATGCAGCCTCTCCTGACACCGGGGCTGTGGTTCCTCGGATGATGTGGCTTGCCCACCGTGGAGCCAAGGGCCCCCTGGTGAACCAGCCACACACTCCCAAAGGGCATTTCTCCAAGACAGCCGGCTACTAATAATGATGATGAAAATGAACAATTGCAGCCAACTCTGATAAAGCCCATTCCTTGTGCCAGGCTCTGAGCCAAGTACAACCCATGCAGGATCCGATTTAATCATCCTAGACAACCCAGTAAGATAGTGCTGTTCATGGCCCCATTTTACAGATGAGAAAACTGAGGCTCTGAGATTGAGCAACTTGCCCCAGGCCACACAGCGGTGGAGACTGGCCAGCACCTGTCCTTCTAACCACTGTGTTCCACTGCCTCCTGGAAAGGGAGCGAAGCTGATTCTGAGCCTGCAGAGAGGTTTAGAACAGCAGGTTTAATCAGAACCAATGATGGAATGGCCAGCAACCACCAGGTGGAAAAACTAACGGCGGGAATAGCTACAACTTACCTGCCCCTCCCAGCATCCCCACTCTAGCCCACTTTCCTCTCTCACAGGTTTCCAGCCATCGTCCCGCCATCTTTTGATGTCTATCAGAAAGGAGCAGAGAGATGTTCAAGCTCCTACAACATGTCAGTTTCTCTCTGTCATCCATTTAATCCTCATCCCAGCCCTGAGAGGCTGGGTGTCATTTTTCCCATTTTATAGATAGAGAAGCTCCAAGAAGGCAAGGGACTTGCTCCTGGTCACAGCTGGCAGCGCTGGGCTTGAGACAAGGCTCAGTCTGAACGAGAGCCTGTACTTGGTCTGCCACAGCGTGAAAGAAGAGAGAGCCCCGCAGGAGCAGCAGAAACGACTTCAGAACCTTGGAGAGCAGGGCTGAGCCAGGCTGGGGAGGAGGAATGGTTTGGGAAGGAAAGCTGTGTCCCCCTCTGGCAGAGCTCAGCCCCAGCCGTCCCTGCCCCTGAGAAGGATGATTCCCACGTGCCAGCAGGCAGGTGTCTGCAGGGTAAGCCACCCAGTGCCTTGTCTCCTGTGTGGAGCATTTGGTACAAGGCATCAAAAAAATGGATAAAAGTAAATAAATAAATCCTTAAAAAAATGTGTAGGGAAGATACGGACTATAGT
>JAQZBX010074585.1:0-14725 GCA_029593785.1 Cabassous unicinctus
TGGCTCAAGTGACTGGGCTCCCGTCTACCATATAGGAGGTCCAGGGTTCAATTCCCAGGGCCTCCTGGTGAAAAGCAAGCTGGCCCGCGTGGCGAGCTGGCCCAAGCAGAGAGCTGGCCAGGGAGGAGTGCTGGCCTGCATGGAGAGCTGGCACAGCAAGGAGACACAGCAAAAAGACACACAGAGGAGAGACAATAAGAGACACAGCAGACCAGGGAGCTGAGGTGGCGCAAGAGATTGAGCGCCTCTCTCCCACTCCAGAAGGTCCCAGGATCGGTTCCTGATGCTGCCTAAAGAGAAGACAAGCAGACACAGAAGAACACAGAGAGAGCAGAGAGCAAGCAGAAAACAAGGGGGGGGGAGAGGGAGGTAATAAATAAATAAAGAAATCTTAAAAAAAAGAGCTTACATGTGACAAGCTCTAAGCTCAGGGCCTGGCACCTAGTAAACACCAACTTAAGATGTCAGTGAGGCTAGGAAAGGGCAAGTTATTTGCCCCAAGTAGTAGGATTAGGATTCAAATTTGGATTCAGGTACACAGGCTCTAAAGCAGTTAACTGCAGGTAGGCAAGGGAAACAGCCGGTCCCTCGACACTCAGACCAGGCCGTTCTCACACATCTGCCTTTTATTCCCAAATGGAAGGGGCAGGGTGGTCAGTGAGGTTTGCCTACCCCCCCACCCCACCCCCCACACACAATACCCCCAGAACCCAGGCAGGAACCGTGCTTTTCTGACCTACTGATTTTTTCCCAAATGACATGGAGGCTGTCATCCCAGCTCAGCCCCTTCCCTCTTCTGCTTGTCATCGTCCCGCCTTCCAGAGCGTCCCTGCCAGCCACAAGGGCTTGCTGGAGAAGGATAAGCAGCTGGCCTTGAAATTTTATTTACTGAAATAATTTGCTTATGAATCAGATTTTTAATGCAAAACTGAGTATCATCACCACTCAGATTAAATGAGCACAAATTCCAAAGTAATTGAATTGACTGAACAAGGAACACCTGGCTGAGTCAGGCCGTGGGTGGGTGACCACGGCCAGGAGAGAAGGGGGATGGAAACGCTGATGGGGGCAAGCCGGGGCCAGGGTTGTCAGGTGTGAGGGACGCTGGCTGCAGCGTCCCAGCCCTGCAGGAGAAGTCCAGACCAGCCCTAGAGAATCCTGCCACGCTCCCCCGTGGCGCTGTCACTGGTGACCAGGCCAGGCCTCCACGCCTCTGGGATTTTGTGTGTGCAGTTCCTGCTGCCTGAACACAGCACCTCCATTCTTACTTCCTCTGGAAGCCCTACTCGTGCTTCCAATGCCACCTCCACTCTGAAGCCACCCTGGATTTTCCCAAGTAGGATCACCCACCCTTCTCATAACCCCTGTTTGTGCCCCTCTTCATTTTCTGGTTTTGTTATAATTATGGACACATCTGTAGCTCCTTGAGCCTGAAGACAGAAGGCTCCTGGAGGCCAGAGATTCTGTCTTTTGCCGTCTTCAAGAACTCCCTCCTTCTCCAGCCATTTCTTGTACGTGGTGGCTACTCAATAAATGTTTTAACTTAACTGAGACATCCCTTGAGGAGTTTTTTGAAAAATATTTTGGGTAGAAAAATAGCCTTTATTGAAAACAACACTCTAAGTAGAATTAGAAAACACATGGGGAGGAAGAGCTCGGGTTAAAAGAGGTGGGACCCGAAGGCCCAGCATCCCAGCTGGCCCTCCCCTCACTGCCCCTCCCCCCCGCCCGCTCCCTGGCTCCCTTGGCACCTCCACGCGACCCAGTCAGCTTCAAAACCCGCGCTCCAGCAGGATAAGGCCCAGTGAACCATCTCCCGAGGGAGGGCAACCAGCTGGACTGACGGTGTCGGTTATGCCAGAGGAGGCTGCCCTAGGCCTGAGCAGGACCCAAAGGCATCACGCAGACCTGGGGTTAGGGCCCTGGCAGGGCATGAGCTACAGTCTGCTCTGTACCTTGATAGTTTCCAGTGGGGGTCCTGGAAGCAGGGGGGGCAGTGGTGAGGAACCCACCCTGCCCCACATCTGACTTCTTGTGAGGAGCCTCATGAGGGGTCGGCCACCCTGAGAATCGCTCAGCGTTTAGGGGAGCAGTGTTCTGACCTGGTTCCTGCCCCACGTGGGCCCCACGTCAGCCACAGAGCAACTGGGTGGAGAAGCCCCCCAGTGCTCCGACTCTCCTCTCCTCTTCCTCTCTCCAATCGCTCCTCCAAGACCACCTGCTCTTGGAGTGTATCCTTCCAATATACTCACAGGTCATTGGGACGCACTTTAGAAGCCAAAGGACTCAAACGTGCCCTAAAAAATCTGGCTTGCAAATTGTTCATGGAGTGTTTCGGGTCCTGCCGTCGGGTCTGGGTTATGCCCAGCGCAACTGGCTCTCACCCTCCTCAGTCTTCCCGGGGTTTTGCCTGCAGTGGGAGAGGGGCTGGCCTCTCAGTGGCTGGGGGTCCCCTCTGCGGGAGTGGATGGGGGGGTGAGGGGCGGCTTTGCAGGAGGTGGAGTGACATCACTACAGCCTCAGGGCCCTGGCAGAGCAGAGGCTGTGGGACACCCTCCCATTTCTGGGGGGTCACAGCTATGTGGACCCCAATCAGGTTTGCCCTTTGCCCACCCCCTCCCAGGGTCAACTGTCCCTTGTCGTCATTCACCTCCAGAAAAGACACACTCTGCTCCTCTTAGCCCCTGCAGGGCAGGAAATAATAACAATGACAATAATAAACGAAACGTAATATGGTTTTTATTTTCAAATTATAAAAGCAACACAAACTGATTATAGAAATCCTGAACATGCAGAGAGGCTTAACAAATAAAACAAAAATCACATAACCTGCCACTAGAGGAAACGCTGTTATTATTTTGGTGCATTTGAGTCAAGGCTGTCCCAGCACGTGCGTGCACGCCTAGACGTCCATATTTTGAAGCACAGTTAGGGTCATACTATATATAATTTTGCATCCTTCTCTTTTCAATTAACATGATAATGTGAACTGTTTCTCACACGACAAAATAGTCTTCAGATCTCCTTCTAACGGCTGCCTTATCCTTTGCACTTGTGTTTTGTCGCGCCCTGGGACGACAGTCTGGCTGTCCGCACCCCTGGCCGGGCGACGGCGCCCAGGAATGAAGGGAAGATGACGGCATGCATTAACCCGAGTCAAGAACTTATAAAGTTAAACATTTAAGAGGCAAAGAGATTCACAGTTAATCAAATCGCCGATTAGTCAGAAGGTTGAAGGAGATAAAGCAATCACCTGAATTTTGAGCTTGAAATGTTTAACAGGTGAAGCCACGTCCTGAGGCTGCACAGTGGTCCCACCTCCCTCTGAATGATGACACCCTAAAATGATCTCGCAGAGCCCCCAGCTCAGCCTGCTCACCCCCTCCACGATAAGTGCCTTCACCCTTTACCACGTCCCTTCATCTATCAGCCGTTCATCAACATTCCTTGCTCTGCTTTAAGGTCTGATGCCAAAGGAGTTTTCCTTTGGGAGCTTGGGAAATGGGGCTATGAAGCCAGCCAGGGGAGGGTGTGTGTGTGTGTGTGTGTGTGTGTGTGTGTGTGTGTGTGTGTAGGGGGTGATCACGGTGGATGGTGAATACTAAGAAGCTAATGTAGAGAAGAGCAGCCCCAGGTTAAGGTCTGGGGGGCAGAAGGGAGCTATGGTGGGTGGCACTGTCATGAATTCAAAATAAATGAAGCCCTCTGACTCTGTTTCTTTTTTCTCAATGGTTCTCAACCAGGGCTGATTTTGCCCCCCGTGGGACATTTGGCAATGTCTGGAAACATTCTGGTTTTCACAACAGTGCGGGGGAGTTGGGGGAGACAGGTGGAGCCTACTGGCATCTCGTGGGTAGAGGCCAGGGATACTGCTCAACACCCTCCAACGTCCACAGTGCCCCCACAACACAGAGTGCTCTGGCCCCTGAGGTCAAGAGACTAAGATTGAGAAACTTGCTTTCTTTTCCCTCCTTTTATCCTGTGCCATACACTTAGACCCATTCCAGACTCCCAGATGTAGATTCCCATGAATCCCAAAGACAAGCTCAGGTTGACTGAATCCAGTGCTCTGGGGTCAAAAGGGGTGGGGGGGGGCCTGGAAGGGGCAGGAACACAGGGTATGAGGGGAGCTGTGCAAATTTAGTGCTAATGATTTCACAAGTTGTACCCACGCCCTCAAGAGCCTTTGGGGAATAACCTTAGGAACCACAAACATTTTGAAGCCTTGTCTCTGCTCTTTGGTAAAGAAGGGCAGGGGGCGGGGGGAACCGCATGTTCAGCAAAGCATATTCTGCCCGCAAAGTAGTAGGGCACCGTCTGGGATGCTGGCTGTACTCTGACAATTTCGTCACCTGGAAAAAGGAAGGCACGGTGACTTAGCGCACACTATTAGGACATAAAAGAGGTTTTGTTCTCCTTGGGACTCTATCCACAATCCCAAACTCTTAAGATGAGTAGTGGATACAAAATGGTCACTTGCTGCTTGTGTGCATCTCTTGAATGGATGATGGGTTGACTTGGTGGTATTCGGAGTTGAATGCCCTGTAGATTATAAGGCCACACCCTTGCTTGGAGGGTCAAGGTCTCCCAGTGCCAATCATCTGAGCAGGTTTGTTCTCAAGCCAGAAAGTGGAACTTACAGGTGAGCCTCTGGTCTTCATCTCCTGGCCCTCACCCCAAGGAGGGTGGTTGTCTAGGTGATGGCTCCTGATGGTGAGGGTCAAGATGATGCCCCCACCGGGGTCATCCAGGAGGGAGGATGGAAGAAGCCCCGAGAGCTTCAGAGGGCAAGCTGCGGCTGTGAGCCAGGTCACATTTATTTCCTTGCTGTTGTCCCTGAGTCTGAAGTACTGCCTTGATGTGTGTCCAGCCTCCACTGTCCACATGGCCTTGAGGGCCAAGGAGGGAGCTTCCAGCCTGGAGGCTCAACAGCATACACAACATGGCAGGTGAGTCTCAGAGGCTGCAGTGAGGGATGCCCGTTCTTCCTCCCAGCACAAGATGCTTCCTCTGTTGCCGGCCGCCAAGGGTCATGGTTTTCCTGTATTAAGGGAAATGGTGGTTCCTCTTCTAGTAGTACCTGAATGAGGTCTTAGTTGGGGACATTTGATTGTAATTGAGAGTAAGAGCACTTGGTAACTGAATATGGAAACAGGGTTAGAGCTAAAGAGAGAGTCTAGGACACCGTAAACAAGGGTCAAGATAAAAAGATTGGAGGAGAAACTTCACCTCCTCCTTGGTTTCTCAGAACTGGCCTTTGGAAGAAACAGCAACTCTGAAAATCTACCTGATAACCCCACTTTGTGGCAGAGAGACCTTCAGGGACAGGGACACAGAGGGCAGTGAGAGAATGGGGAGGTATGGTGACCCATATATCTGAGTCCTCCTCCCTCTTTTTTCAAGGTCATGTATATCTCCTGGAAGTTCCTTGAGAGAGCCTGGCATTGGTGTGAACTGAAAACTGCTTCTTTTATATGATAAGCACTTCCTGAACACCTATTGCACTCAAAACATTGTACCCAGCAGCTACATTGCCTGGCATACAGTAGGTACTTAGTAATTGTCTGTGTGGGGGATATAAAGGTGGCTGAGAGATTATCCCTACCACTTAGGGGTTTATACTCCAATAGGGAAGACAAGCCTGCCAGCTAATAATTCAAGACAGAATGAACTTCCTACACCACTGGAACCTTCTTTTGCATCTACCAGCTCAGCTAAAAGTGAAGCATAGCTCTCTGGGAGCACAGAAAGCTTTAAAAATTTCTTCCTTGAGTGGTCTCTAAGAATTTACAAGAGACTTTCCCTCATAAACCAGCTCACCCTTCCCTTTCCCTTTCTCAGCGTTGAGTCTACAAAGCAACAATACTTCCACCTTGTCTGCTCCAGCAAGGGCTACGTTCTCTGCTGGCAGTGAGACTGTGGGGGCTGAGACTCAACTGCCTCGTCTGCAAAGAGAGCTGATGTACTCTTCCCACAAGGTGGTTGTGAGAGTCATGAATGCAAATTTGGGAGCCACAGTGGTGGACACCAGAAAATCAAGTTTTCACCCTGAGATGGGCATGCACACAGCATCACACCTGTTAAAAGCTCTTTAAGAGCAGGGCCTCTGACGTATAAATCTCCACCTCTCCTTAATACACAATGCAGCATTTGCCCATAGTAGGTGCTAAATAATGTCTGTTAATTGACCATTAAATGCTGCGTGCCTGCTGTTAGGAGGATCATATCTTCAGAACCAAAAAAATGGAGACATGTCTGACAAGTATATCCAAGGTAGGGACAGGATGGAATACTTCAATAAGGCCAGTCCTCCAGGGTCCAGCTCTTGAGGCCACAAGATCTACACCAACAAATCTGTAGGTTTGGGAAACATCACTCTCTGACAGCACTATTTTTCAGGGGAGAAATGATAAGGCCCAGAGAGAAATTAAGGTGACTCAAGTCTGGTCACAAAAAATATTATATTCCAGGAATTACTAGTTCCCAGCTTCATCCTTCAAAATGTCTCTCTCTTCATTTTTTAAAAATATAAGATAGGAGAAAATCTATCCACAAGGCAAGTAAATTTCCCATGATATTCACTGACTGACCAGTTGGCACACTGGGATTTGGGGATGGGGAGAAGGATGACCTGGACTGCAGAGCAGGAGACAGCAGACTTTGTCTGTAAAGAGCCAGAGAGTAAATATTCTTGGTTTGTAGACCAGATGGCCTTCACCGCAAGTACTCGATACAACCATTGTAGCACAAACGCAGCTATGGACGATGGAGAGACGCATGAGTGTGGTGGGTTCCAGTAAAACTTTATTTATGGACACTGAAATTTTAGTTTCATATGATCTTCACATGTCACAAAATATTATTTTGCTTTTTTCCCCAGCCATTTGGAAATTGTAAAAACCATTCTTAGTTCACCATAAACATGCGGTGGGTGGATTGGGTCCACGGGCCATCGGTTGCTGACCTGTGCTCTAGAGACGGGTGATCATCACTGGAGGGCATCCCAGCCTCTCACTTCATCCTCCTCTTGGGAAAAAAGCCTGTGGGCCATGGGGAAAATGCCTGTCCCCTCGGTCATAAGGCTTAGAGGTAAAAATAATGCACCACCGTCCATGCGCAGCTGCTAGACTGGCTCACAGTCAGAGCTTGAATCCCGACTTTTACACCACTAAAGGGGATGTACAGCCTCAGAACAAGCTGGAAATCTGTGTTCTGCCCGAGCTTGCCCCTGGCCCCACACTCCAGCGTGTGGTTCCTCCAGCTCGAGCATAACTTGTAAGAAGTTGTGTGAAAGCCAAGGTCGTGCTACAATTCTCCCTTCATAGAGTCCAGGAAACTGGATGCTGGGGGGCTCCTGGTTAGACGTGGTTTTGGAGCACTTAGTGCACCTCTTTGAATCCGTCTTTTGTAAATTGACCTCAAGGGAGGTTTACCCTTTGTATTGTGGCAGAAACCAGCGGGGAGGGGCCAGGGACTGCAGGAAACAAGACAAAGGAATTTCTAAGTTTGTGGTGGAGTGCAAAAGAATGACAGAGAAGCCAAAATCCTGTTATAAAAAACTGCGCAACACGTGTGGGCAGCCTGCAGAGCAGCATCATCTGCTCCCCTGACTGTTTGCTAGTTGCAGAAGCCTGAGAAATCTTCCTTGAGCCTCGGAGAAAATTTGGCTAAACCTAAAAGGAGCCAGCTCTCGGGGAGGATTACTTTGGAATGACCTGAAAACACTCAGATGCATGCTCACAAAGACACTTTCATTCGTTCACTGAATATTTATTTTCCACTTTCTATATTCCAAGCACTAAGCTTATTCAAGTTGAATAAGACCCAGCCCCTGACCTCGAGGAGCCTGGGAGCAGAGAGAGGTTTAGGCTGGCAGATGAGGGTTGGAAACGTATCTTAGGAGCGTGGAGGGTTGTCAAGGCAGGGAGGCCCCAGCACCCACAGAGTAACTGCCCAGTTACCTGCAGCCTACCTGAGCCTCTGGTCCGTACCCGCTGAGTCAAAGGAACGAGGCTCAGCGGGTCCTGCTGAGTTTTTCCACCCCCACTTGAGTTTGCCCCCAGAAGAGGGGATCCTGGCCAACCCTGGACCAGTCAGACCAGGAGACAGGTGACTTCATCTGCCAACCTCTATCCCTCTCCCTGCTCAGAGCATCTCCTTCCCACCTGCTTTGCAGAGTGCGTGGCCTCTGTGCTCCCACGTGCACCTGCCGCCTCGGTCAGCACCCTGTCGCTGGCATTGATGGTTTCATTTTTCTGGGGAGGAAAAGAACAAATGCAGTAGATAATTGTAGTGGAACGACTGATAAGTAACGTTTGGTCTCCTTTTTTACAACCATTCCCTGGGGCCCCATTATGGTAATTTTTCTTCTATAACCGGCAAATTGTATAACGAGTCAGATGATAAACCAGCAAGCAAGGCAGAAATTTGCATTTTAATACTACTGCCTCTATCCTTCCTCTCCTGGCCCCACCTCTGGGGTCAGGGCCTCCCTGATCCCGGGTCCCCTGGCGTGCTGCCATCTTGGCTATCTTCCTTTCTCTGACTGGATGAGTCTGGAGTGCCCAAAACCTGACACTCTGCTTTCTCCAGGTGTTACGTAGCAAGGAGGCTAGACCCAGGGACCTGGGAGACGGGCAGCAGGGCCCCACCCAGCCCCACCACTTCCTGAACGTGGGTCCTTGGGCAGGCCTCTCCACTGAGCTTCAGTTTCCTTTTCGGTAAGATAGGGAAATGATAACTCCTACACTATAGGTTTTTTAATGGACACCTGGCACCTAAGAAATGCTCAATAAATATTATTAATAATATTGTGGGGGGGGGTGAGGAGGAGGATGGCTTCTGGGGAGACCCCTGGGTCCATAGGGCAGCAATTCCCTGGTCAATCCGTGTGATCAAGCCAGTCTGTTCCGGCCCCTCCTTACCTCTGCTCACTGGCACCACCATCCAGACCACTTCCCTGGAGCTTCTATTCAGAGTCCAGGAGTCCTCGAAAGTATCTGCAACTGAGCGCACGCAAGAAAGCACGTCCTGAGTCATCACCAGGAGGCTCGGGGCTGCTCCGGCCACGCCAACACCCAGCCTCTGGCCACACCCTGAGCAAAGCCCAGTTTCAGGAATTCTGGAACCAGCCGCCCCATCCCTTCTCAGAGTGAAGAGACTGTGTCAAGCACAAGCACCCTGGCTCCTTCCGAATCACAAGCGTGGGTGTGAAGCTCTGCTCCGTCACCTCTGGCTGGGTAACTTTGGGGAAGTGCATCTGTTTTCCAGGCTACAAGGTGGGGAAAATAACACCCACTGCTGTTAGGACTGAAGGGTTAAGAGGTGCCGCGTGCCGGGCACACAGCAAACACTAGTTGAATCCACCGGTTAGTTGGCTCTGAAGGCGCTAACAAGTTTGGCCAGCTTTTTGGCTCAGCGGCTGCATTTGGCAGGGACGCCCCGTCCTTTCGTGCGCAACAGAAGCCAAGTGCTATCCAGAAAATCCTGCCAAAAACCCAGGATTATTATTTTAGCTCCAGGAGTGAAGCCTTTTGGGAACTCGGCATGCCCTATTGTTTGAATTTATAGACAAGGGCCCCTCCGGCTGCCAGCGGGAGGGAGAGAGGGGTTGTTATCATAGTGGAGAGGTTGACGGTTATTATTAGCATTTCACACAACCCCTGAGATCACCGGAAGTTCCCAGAGACCAATGGAGGCTCCAACCCAGAGCTAGAGTTTGTCTTTGTGGTATGATGAGGTGCTGGTCCCCCCTCACTAGGCGTATGGGACCTGCTTTTCCTACACAGTGTGAGTCTCAGGCCCTGAGACGGACTATGGCGGTGGTCACAGCTGAGAGAATTCCTTCACTCATTCAGTCAACAAACGTGATAACTTCCTGCTATGTTCCAGGCCTGACCTAGGTTAAGATACTTAGGGAACAGAAACAGACAACATTTCCCACCTTCAGTGTCTTGCATGCTAGTGTGGGGAGACATACACACAAATCAACACAATAAGTAGTACATTAAACTGTACACAATAAGGTGCTAGGTGCCGTGAGAAAACAGAGCAGGGCAGGGGCATCAGGTTGAATTTCCAACAGGAAAGGGGCAGCAGAGCGGATTGTTGCCCCCTATTTTCCACTTCCTCCTTCTAGCAGAATCCTAAAGCCTGGCTCTTTGCAGGTAACTTAGCAGGGTTTCCTACCCAGAGCAGGTGACCTATTGGGGCCACTGGAATGTCAGCTGACATGATGCAGCAGAAGCTTTGCATGTGCGTGTGAGCTTGGGTTTGGCCTCTTGCCCTTCTGCCACCTGCCGTGTGAGGAGCATGCCCTAGGTAAACGAAGATACAAGAAGAGACTTGAACCTGCTCAGAAGCCTGGAGTCCAGCCGGTCCCGGCCAGACCCAGCCTCGACCAGCCAAACCACAGCTGCCCTACAGCCCCAGGAGCATGAAATGAAATGCTTGCTGTGTAAGACCTCCACACTGGTCTGCTGCTGCTGTAACAGACTGCCACAAACTTCGTGGCTTAAATCCACACACATGTGCTATCTCATAGTTCTGTAGGTCAGAAGTCCAAGTCGACTCCAGGTTTCACAAGGCCAAAATCAAGCTGTCAGCTGGCTGGGGTCTTACTGGGAGGCACTGGGAAGAATCTGCTTCTAAGCCCATTGAGGTTATTGGCCAAAGTCCATTCCTTGTGGCTGTAGGACTGAAGTCCCTGTTTCCTGGCTGGCACTTGGGCTGGGGCTGCTCTCAGCCCCCAGAGGCCTCTCTCCAGTCCCTGCCCATGGCCCTTACATCTCAGAGCCAGCAATGGCATGTCAAATCCTTCTCATGCTTGGAATCTCCCAACTCCCCCCCTCTTTCGCATCTCTCTCCCCACTCTTCTGACACATTGCTCTGACTGACTCTTCTGTCTTTCTGCTTTTAAGTGCTCAGGTGATTATATCATGTTCAATTGGATAATCCAGGATTCTCTTCCTCTCTTCATGTCAGCTAATTAGTAACCTTAATTACATCTGCACAATACTTCGATTCATGTTTGATTGAATGACCAGGGATGGGAATCTTGGGGAAACATCTCTAGAATCCTGCCTACTACAACCTGTAATCAGGGGTGTTTGTTACACAGCACTATCACAGCAGAAACCTGACTATTATAGGGGTCAAGATAGGCCTCAGTGAGAAGGTACAATCTGAGCAAAGACCTCCAAACTCTCTTTTCTCTTCCTACTGGTCTGCACTTACTTCAACAGAGCTTTAGTCACTGCTATGGCAACATTGTCTAGGAGATGGCCAAGAAGTGCAGTGGAAGAAGCTGCTCTAGAATGGCCGCAAGGAGGACAGATGTCCCACCAGCCCAAACCACTCACCCCACAAATAGTGGGTAAGATGTGCGCTTTGTTTTTTAAGCCACCGCGTTATTGGATCTCCCTTTTACAGCTGCTTAGTCTTTTATCCTAACTAATGCAAAAACTATCCTACAAGGCAAATAAACCAGTAGACATGGGGCATCTTAGGGGAAGAAGCAATGAGTTTTACTAAGGACATCAGGAAAGTTCCTTGGAGGAGGCAAATGAGAGGCAAAGGGCAGACAAAATGAGTGAAAATCACATGTCTAAGAGTGAAGATACTACAGCTGATTAAAGGCATACAAAGAAGAAGGGCGGGTCTAGAAGAGTCAAGACCCTGGAGATGGTGGAGGTACCGTGACAACCAAGAAGCCTGCCCAGTGGGATCCCAGTCACCGTCTTTTAGGACGAGGCTGGGAAGTGGAGCTTGATGTCTGCCTGAGCCTTGTCCCCTCCCACCTAACGCCATCACATTGTAAGTACCTGGGAAATGCCTACTAATGATGGGCAATTCAACGGAATGAGGCCCTCCCTACCACCTGCCCTGCGCCAGGAGACGTCCCTGGCTGCAACGGCAAAGCAGAGATGAACGGCCTTCTCGTGATGCAGTTCCAGAATGTCACCAGGCTGAGATTCTATTCATTCCATCAACACGTGCAGTGCTGGGTGCTATAAAGGTGGATGAGCTATGCCTCCTGTCATTAAGGAGCTTGCCGTTGCGGAGATGATATAAGATATGCAGGTAGATAACCAGGACGAAGAGGAGAAATTGATGTGTACCACAAGAAAAGTAGAAAGTGTTTGAGAATCCCAAGGAGGAGGATTATTTCCTTCTTTCCAGGGGAGGGGCAGGAGAAGGGTGGAGAGGAGGCAGAGAGGAAGGCAGCAAGGCAATGTGGGAGGCCTAGCATTTGAGCTGAACCTTGCAAGAGATGAAAGCTGAAGGCATTCCTGGCAGAGCACCTGTGCAAGCAAGTTAGGGAGGCGCGTGCTGGGCGTGGTCGGGTGGCTGTGCAGCTGGGAGGCGGAGGGGGGCCTGGCCAAGGAGGGTTAAGGGGTCTGGACCAGTTCTCTAGGTTCACGTCGCAGCACCGAGGGGCAAACAACAGATGTTTTGTTCAAGAGCTTCCAGAGATGAGGACTGGGAGGCCCTCTCAATTGCTCCCTATTCAGGGAAACTTAGAAGCCCAAGGTTTCAGGGCTGGAAGGGATGGTAAAGACTATCCCCTCCCACCCGATGCTGGCACCCCTGCCTCTCCAGCCTCCGCTGCTTCCTCCTGCAACCCCGGCAGGCCCACCTTCCCATCCCTGCCCTCACCTGCGGCTGTGAGCAGGTATCGTGCCCAGCAGCTCCCTCTTGCTGCCACAAATCCATCCACCCTCTGGACCCCAGTCTGGAATGACTTCCTGCGGGGCCAGTTCACACACTCAGCACACACCCACCCTCTGGGGACAAACCAGAGGGCAGGAGAAGATGCCAAGGGGAAACAGCATCTTCCCATTTGCTGGGGAGGGCGGAGATCCCCATGGGAGGGCCAGAGGCTCTCAGAGCTCAGGCACTGGTGGAGGTGGGCCGGTCCCCTCTATCTCTCCAGCAGCAGGAAGACTTGAAGTCTGGGGAGAAGGGAGGCAGTGCAGAATCTTGAGCCCGAGTGCACCCCCACTCACACGCTTCTCTCAAATGCTCTTGTCAAGACGAGATGAACGGTCCTTTCAGAAATCAAATCAGGAAGATGTTAAGAACAGCAGCTCCTGCTGCAAACTGGGGTGGGGGGGGGCGGTGGACAGAACACTAAATAATTGAAATTCTTGGGAGCTTGTGTGGAGAGACACAGGGCTCTTGGCAGTGCATAGGGGAGGTTAATAAACAGCGATGACACTGGGCAGCCACTGAGGACTTGCAGCCAGCATGGCCACCTCCCAGGGGGACTCCTGGGCTGGGCACGCCCACAGCCAGAGGCTTCTGCAGGCTCCCCTGGCTCCTCTTCTCAGTTTCCAAGCCCCCAAAGACACATCAGAGGTGCCAAGGACACAGAGGGACAGAGACCTTCTCAGTCAGAAGGCTGGGCAAGATCCTCCCCAAATCCCCTTACTGGGACTGCAGACTAGATAGACTCCAGGCTGTCTTTACTTGTCCTCAAAGGGAAGAGGTGGAAGGAGGAGAGGGCAGTGCCCTGAGTCTCCAAACCCCCTATTAGGGATCCGATCCCCAAGATGAAACCCTCTCGGGATGGAACCCACTAGAGATGGCTGCCTCCCCCTACACGGCCCCTTCCCTCCTCCCAGCTAAGGATGTCAAGTGGCGGTACCCATGGGCAGGTGTCACGTGAAGTGCACCCTGGTCTAATCCCAGGTGAGCTCAGGCGTGGACAGGGGTGCAGCCAACATTCTCTCTAGTAGCTGGAAGAGCCACGGTGAAAGGTCTTCCCAGGAGCGGTGTTCCCCTCCACCCCCCGGGGTCTGTACCCAACCGAAACAGCCTGTGCCCCGGCCTCTTCCCACTGCAAGCCCAGAGCTGCCAGCGCTCGACAGCCAGAACCCCAGGATGTCTCTGGATGCTGCCGGGCGCTTTGATCTCTCCAGCAAGTGCCTGGCGGCAGCGGTTTACTATCTAAATGCCGCATCCGGAATCTGACGGGGAAACAAGCGCTTGGGTGACACCCAAATGTGGCATCAACACAGGAGCGCTGACATTTCCATCTGCCCCTCTGTCCCCAGAGCCCCCATGCGCAAGAGAAGCCACAGGCAGAAAAGGAGGTCACCCCGCTCGGGGTGGAGCAGGGCAGATGTTCACCAGATGCTCAGCTACCTGCTTCTGGGGATGAATAAGGGAGGCGGAAATGCCTAACTCCCCAACAAACTGCAAGCTGGGCCGTTGGGAGTGTGCTTGGGTCTGGGCCAGCGGTTCTCAACCCTTCTGCATATTAGAATCTCCTGAGGAATTGTATTTTTAAAAATTCTTGGCCCCACCCAGACCAATTAATTCAGAATCTCTGGGGGAGAGGCTGAGGCATCAGTGATATTTAAACGCTCCCTGGGGGGGAGCGGGTGTAGCTCAGTGGTTGAACACCTGCTTCCCACGTACGAGGAGGTCCCTGGTTCAATCCCTGATACCTCCTTAAAAAAAAAAGAAGAACTTAATAAAAAGCTAGTCTAAGAATGTGCAGGCCTGAGTGAGCTGCTCCTGCTCTAGCCAGAGGGAGGGCGGCCCCTTCCTTTGTTAGCCTCAGGAGGAGGGAAAAACCTGGGAGGCAGAAGGTTCTATGCTGAAAATTCCGGTAGTTTTCAACTTCCACACCCTCGTGCAAGAAGTTCCTTCCACCTGGAACGCCCCCTTCCTCTCCTCTCAGCTCTCTTTGACCAACTCTTCAAAACCCAGTGTCAGC
>JAQZBX010074586.1:0-14732 GCA_029593785.1 Cabassous unicinctus
CCATCAGAATATACCATGCAGAACTGGGTGGGAAAGAGTGTGGTCTGTGATGTGAACTGTAGTCTATGCTCGGTGGCAAGGCCCCAGGATGTGTATATCCATTGCGGGTGTAGTACCACACGGATGGGGAATGGTTGTGTGGGGTGTTTTTGGGGGTGTGGGCGGTGGGGAGCATGGGAATCCCTGTAGTTTCTGAGTATTATTTGGGTAATCTAGGCACCTTTATAAAATGTGTATATATATATAACAAATAACATGTATGTAAACAAATGCAAAAAAAATAATGTAAACTATATTCCTTGGCTAGTACAATGCCTCAATATGTGTTCATCAATTGTAACAAATGTACAACACTAATGAAAGATGTTTATGTGGGAAAGTGTGGAAGGAGGGGTGGGGTATATAAAAATTCCCCATATTTTTAATGTAACATTTATGTACTCTAAAGCTTCTTTAAAAATAAAAAAAATTATGAAAAAAAAATCTGTTTTATTGAGACACACTAAACCAATATCCTAAGTATCCAAAGTGTATTTTCCTTGGTGTTTGGTATATTCACAGATTTGTGCAGTCATCGCTTCAATCATTATTAATCCTATTCCATATCCCTATAATAATTATAATACATAAAAAAACCTAGAAGAACAAGAAGAAATTATTCACTTCTCAATTGCTTTTTTGACACTGTCATGCATAGGGGTTTTCTTGCCATCCTTGGGTAACTGCTTTTGTTTAACTATCAGTATTATTGATATATGATTTCATAACACATCATGTGGAAAAACTGAGCAGTGAATGGCTTTTTTAAAGCTGTTGAAAAGGTCTTTATTTTAAAAGTTTGAACTGAAAGGTATATTAGATTGAAAGAGACTGACAATTTTAAAAGGGAATAAAAGATAAAGTTAGATTTAATATAATCAATGATAAGAAAGAGATAGTATGGCACAAACATCTATAAAGGAATGTAGTTTGAAGTAAGGAAAATAAATTACAACAAAATTTTAATTATTATATTCCCTGGAGATAACTTGAATATTATAATCTCTGGGAATGAAAAAAATTTTGGTTTTACCTTGCAATTTCAATTGAGGCATTCATTCTTTCTTAGTAAAAAAGTCTTCTTTGAAAATTGCACACATCTCTTTTCCTAAATTTTCTCACATAACAAGATCACTTGGAAGACCATGGTATTTCCAACCAGTGATTCTCAGAGCAATGGAATCCAAGGGCAGAGGAAGATATTAGAATAGAATGAGAAAGCAGTGCCATGTCAATGAAGATTCAACATTATCAAAATTCACCTGACACCACATACGTCCCAACATACGGCAATGGATAAACTTTCAAGTAACATTAAATTGAACTTTTGCACTGGATTCCAAAAGGGCTCCCAGGGGTAGAGTTTGGCACATGAAAATCATGGTCATCCTGCCATTGCTGACACAGGAAAAGTAGCCACGAATCAGTTCCTAGCAACTAGGTAGGCATGTCACCTTTCTGCTTCTCCAAAAAAGGGAATTCAGCTGGGTGCAGCACAAACAATTCTGCAGGCAAACTATTTGGGGATTGGTGACATGGAGAATGGGATCTTTGGAAAAGACAGCAGCAGGAGACAAGGCGTTGCTAAAAATAGAAAAGAAAGGGGATAACAATGGAATCCTGGAAAAAATAAACCAAGCTCTAATTCTCTTTTGCCATGTGGTGCTGTGCTGGTCGAAAAGTTGAAGTGGAAGAAAAAATCCCCTAGGCAAGTCAGAGCTGTGTGGAAAAAATTTAAACAAAAGAGTCTTCAATACAGACACACTGTATACAAACAACTGTCCACACAAGTTGAAGATAGAGTATGAAAATATATTTTAATCATAAAGTATGGTCACAAGTTGGTGGAAACAATGCCATGACATTTTATCATGATCTGTAAGAAATATTCCACCACGTTTCTGTGAACCTGGAAGAAAATGGTTTGAGCATTCTGACCGACTGCATAAATATTTTTTTTTAGTTTATATATTCTGTTAAGAAATATATAATAAGAAAAACAATAATGTGTCCAATTGGAGGTGAAGATTATATATAATTCAGATTAGGACGATGATATTCCCTCATACACCCATTTGGTGTATTTAAATTTAAGAAAAAAAAAATTAAGCCCTTGGTAAAATAAAGATTTTAAAAGAATGGTTGATTAAATATTTTGATCTACAAATACATCTTTACTTATACAGAAATAATTTTTCCCCTTACACTGTCCAGGCTAATTGGAAATTAAAGGTTTTAGCGATTTTGAATAGAAAATTCTTTAAAAGCAAGAGGCTTCAAGGAGAAGAGTTCCTGTGACATGCATATTTTAAATAAAATTTTGGACTAGATTTTATTCCTAATAGTTATTGAAATATTATTAATCTACTCTATCTTTGAGAATAATAATGGGAGGACAAGAAATGCTTCTCAGTGATTCCTCCATTTTTGAATATTCAAATTGTTAAATCGATAATTCAGAGGAGATCTTTTTCCATGAATGCATGATTGTTTTCTGAATGTTTAGAAATTCTGGGGTTTGTTTCATTGAAATCATTCCTGATTTTCTGGACATCTTTGGGTTGTTCTTGAGTGCAGAGAGATTGTGATGTAGGTTCCATATCTAAATAACTGTTCTCTAGATTTATTGTAATTTTTTAGAAAGTATTGTAAATAAAATCAAACTCATTCTTACAAATAAACAGAATCCACATATACACAAATGAAAACACAAGAACTCAGAGAACAAACAGCTTCCAAAATTTGAATTTCTCCTATGGCTTGTGAAATTCCCTGCCAACACCCAGAAAATAAACAGGCAGTGGTAGGGTCTCAAGATGGCACAGAGTGACTTAACTGTTCATAAGTTGTCAAGGGGTTGAAGAATGGTTCATAAAATTCAAGGACTGAAACCATCAAGCAGTGTACCACCCTCCATTTTATGCATGCCTTATTACAGTCTCCCACAATGAATAAAACAAAAGGCAGAACAATTTTAGAGAAATACGTAATTCCAAAACATCATTTTTGACCTTCACCACTCTCTTTCTCTTAATATATATATTTAGTGATGCAGATCAATCATACATGAACAGACATAAGCTTGAAGTTTAGTGCAGAAACCAGGACCTCAGAAAATAAAGGGGCGTAACACCTTACAGTGGTCCAATACACAGATCTAAAGCAGAAACTTGAGTTGTGATTCATTTCTTAAAATTGGAAACAGCATCTTTGAAACACCACTAATAAGTATTACCCATGGCTGAACTTGGGTGTACAATACCTGACATAACCAAAATTTTTAAACCATGTCTGTTTTAATGAGACATATTAAACAAACGTCTTATATATACAATGTCAATATTCCCTGGTCCGTGCTATATTCACAGAGATGTACATTCATGTGATAAATCATTATTAAACCTTTTCAATAACTTTGTAAGAATTTTAATAAAGTAAAGCGAGAAGAATAAATAAGAAATTATTCACCTCTCAATCCATTAGTTGACACTGACATGCATAGGTGTTTTTCTGGCTGTCCTTGAACAACTTTTTATCTATCAGTTTTGTTGATATGGGACCCCATAATGCATCATGTGGACAAAGTAAAAAATGAATGGTTTTTTTAAAGCTCTTGAAAATGAATTTATTTAAAATTAGGAACTGAAATGTTTATTAGATTGGAAGAGAATGTTAATTTTAAAAGGGAGTGTGGGTAAATCTATAATTCAGAGGAGATCTTTTTCCATGATTTCACGATTGTTCACCAAATGTTTAGAAGGATCCAGATTTTGTTTCAAGGAAAACATTTTTGAATTTTGGGACATCATTGGGCTGTTCTCGAGTGCAGAAAGATTGTGATGCAGGTATTCATATATAAATACCTGCTCTTCTGACATGTTGTAATTTTTTAAAGAAAGTATCTTTACAAGTTATCATGGGGGAGAGTAATGGTTCATAAAATTCGAGGACCTAATCCATCAAGCAGACTGTACTTCTCTTCATTCTTTGTAGGCATGATTATAGCCTCCAACAATGAAGAAACACAAAAGGAAGACTACTTTAGAGAAATACTTAATTCCAAACTTCATATTTTTCTCTCACCACCCTCTTTCTCTTAATATGTATTTTAAGTGATGCATATCAATCATATTTGAACATACATAAACTTGAAGTCTAAAGCAGAAATATCGAACTTAGAAAATAAAGGGTCATAACATCTTACAGTGGTCCCATACACCCATCTCCAGTGGAAACTTTAATTGTGATTCATTTTTAAAATTGGCCGGTGCATTACTGAAACACTACTAAGAACTAGTACCCATGGCTACTGAAACACTACTAATAACTATTATCCAGGGCTCCACTTGGGTGTACAATTTCTGATATCCCCACAATTTTTAAATCAAATCCACTTAATTGAGACATAATTAACCAATATCTTTTTTATCCAATGTGTGCATTCCCTGGTCCTTGGTATATTCGCAATGGTGTGCACTCATCTCTTCAAACATTATTAAACCATTTCAATAGCACTAGTATAATTATAATAAATAAAGAAATATGAGAAGATTAAATAAGATTTTATTCACCTCTCAATCCATTCGTTGACACTAACATACATAAGTGATTTTTTGCCTGTGATTGAAAAAATTTTTTTATCTATCAATTTTATTGATATGTGATCACATAGTTCATGATGTGGACAAAAAGAACAATGTATGGAATTCTTAAAGCTGCTGAAAAGATACTTATTTTTAAATTATGAACTGAAATGGATACTAGAATGAAATAAAATGTTAATATTAAAAGGGAAAGTAGGTAAATTGATAATTCTGAGATCTTTTTCCATGAATTCACGATTGGTTACTGAATGTTTAGAATGCTCCAGATTTTGTTTCAAGGAAATCATTCCTGATTTTCTGGACATAACTGGGCTGTTCTCCATTGCAGAAAGATTGGGATGCCAGGATCCATATATAAATACCAACTCTTATGACATATTGCAATTATTTAGAAAGTATTGAAAATAAAATCAAACTCATTCTTACAAAGAAACAGAATCCAAATATAGATAAATGAAAACCCAGGATTTCGGAGTACAAAGAGCTCCCAGCCTCCAAATTTCTCCTGTGGCCCATGAAGGACCTTGCCAAAATCCAGAAGAGACAAAGGGAATTGCAGTGTCCACAAGGTGGCAAAGAGTGACTCAAATGTTTATAAGATATCTTTAGGGAAAAGGAAAGGATCATAAAAGTCAAGGACCTAATATATCAACAGAGTGTACCACCCATGCACGAGTGATTATAGCCTCCAACATTGAAGAAACACAAAAGGAAGTATAAATAGCTCCCAAAGAAAAACTTTCACCTTTAACTTTTGAAGGATATTGCCAACACCCAGAATAGAAAAAGGGACTTGTAGGATCTGCAAGGTGACAAAGAGTGACTCAAATATTTACAAGATATCATGGGGAAGAGGAAAGGTTGTTCTTATAGGCCAAGGACATAATCCATCAAGCAGAGTGTAATGCCCTCCATTCTTTGAACTCCTGATTATATCCTGCAACAATGAAGAAACACAAAAGGAAGACAACTTTAGAGAAATAGGTAATTCCAAAGCTTCATATTTGTCCCTCACCACCCTATTTCCTTTAACCTATATTTTTAGTGATGCATATCAATCATACATGAACATATATAATCTTGAATTCTAGAGCAGAAATCATAGCCTGACAAAATAAAGGGACATAACACCTTAAAATGGTCCCATCTCTAGCAGAAACTTTAATTGTGATTCATTTTCAAAAATTGGCCACAGCATCTTTGAAACATGACTAATAACTATTATCCATGGATCTACTTGGGTGTGCAATTCCTTATATGTAAAACAATATGTTTTATTGAGACATATTAAACCAATATCTTTTTTATCTAATGCATCATTCACTGGTCCTTGGTATATTCACAGTAGTGTGCATTCATCACTTCAATCATTATTAAACCATTTCAAAATCTCTATAATTATAAAAAATAAAGAAAATCCAGAAAAATAAAGTAGAAATATTTCACCTCTCAAATCATTTGCTGACACTGACATACATAAGTGTGTTTCTGTATGTCCTTGAACAACTTTTTTTTCTTTCTTCTCAGTTTTATTGACCTGTGATCCCATGCAACATAACATGGACAACGTGAACAATGATTGGCTTTTTAAAAGCTTTTGAAAAGGTCTTTATTTTTAAATTATGAACAGAATTGGATATTAGTTTGAAAGAAAATGTTAATTTTAAAAGGGAATGTAGGTAAATTGATAATTCTGAGCAGATCTTTATCCATGATTTCAGGATTGTTTAACAAATGCTGAGAACGCACCAGATTTGTTTCAAGGAAACCATTCCTGATTTTCTGGGCATCATTTTGCTGTTCTTGAGGGCAGAGAGATAGTGATGCAGGTATCCATATATAAATATTTGATCTTATGATATACTTTAATTTTTTAAAAATATTGGAAACAAAATCAATATCATTCTTACAAATAAACATAATCCACATATAAACAAATGAAAACACAGAAACTCAGATTACAAATATCTCCCAGCCTCCAAATTTCTCCAATGGCTTATGAAGGACCTTGCAAACACTCAGAAGAGAAAAAGGGACTTGTAGGGTCCATAAGATGACAAAGAGTGACTCAAATGTTTACAAGATATCATGAAGGAGGGGAATGGTTAATAAATGTCAAAGACCTAATACATCAAGCAGAGTGTACCCCCCTCCATTCTATACATGCATAATTATAGCCTCCAACAATGAAGACAAACAAAAGGAAGACCACTTCAGAGAAATAGGTCATTCCAAACGTTCATATTGTCTCTCACCTTCCTCTTTCTATTAATATACATTTTTAGTGATACATATCAGTCATACATGAACATACATAAACTTGTAGTCTAGAGAAGAAATCACAACATTAGAAATAAAGGAGCTTAACATGACACACTGATCTGTTTTCAGCAGAAAATTAAATTGTGATTTATTTTTACATAATGGTCAGAGTATTTCTTAAACATGACTTATAACTATTATTCATGGCTAAAATTGGGTTTACAGTTTCTGGCATCCACACAATTTTTTTAAAAAAATCTGTTTTATTGATAGATATTAAACCAATATCATCTTTATCCAATGTGTACATTCCCTTGTCCTTGGTATATTCACAGTGGTGTGCCTTCATCTCTACAATCATTATTAAACTTTTCAATAGCTCCATACTAATTGTAATAATGAAAAAGCAGAGGAATAGAAAAGAAATTATTCACTTCTCAATTTATTTTCTGACACTGACATGCATAGGTGTTTTTATGGCTGTCCTTTAATGACTTTTTTTTATGTTTCTCTAAGTTTTATTGATATTTGATCCCATACTACCTCATGTGGAAAGAAATGAACAATGAATCGCATTTTGAAAGCTGTTAAAAAGGTCTTTTTTAAAAAATTATGAACTGAGACGAATATTCGATTGAAAGAAAATGATAATTTTAAAAGGGAATGTAGGTAAATTGATAATTTAGAGCAGATCATTTCCCATGATTTCATGATGGTTTACTAAATATTTAGAAGGCTTCAGCTTTTGTTTAAATAAACCATTCCTTATTTTCTGGACATCATTGTGTAGTTCTTGAGTGCAGAGCGACTGTGATGCAGGTATTCATATATAAATACCTGCTATAATGACATATTGTAATTTTTTAGAAAATATTGGAAATAAAGTTAAACTCAGTCTTACAGAGAAACAGAATCCAAATATACAGAAATGAAAACCAAGGAACTCAGAGTAAAAATTGCTCCCAGCTTCCAAATTTCTCCTATGGCTTATGAAGGACATTGCCAACACCCAGAAGATAAAAAGGACCACAAGGTGACAAAGAGCGACTCAAATATATAGAAGATATCACTAGGGAGAGTAATGGTTCATAAAAGTCAAGGACCTAATCCATCAAGAAGAATGTATCGCTGCCCATTCTATACACGTGTGATTATAGACTCCAAAAATGAAGAAACACAAGAGGAAGACCACTTTAGAAAAACAGGCAATTCCGAAGCTTCATATTTGTCTCTCATCAACCTCTTTCTCTGTATATATATATTTGTGATGCATATCAGTCATACAAGGACATACAAAAAAAAAAAAGAAATCTAGAGTAGAAATCAAAACCTTTGAAAATAAAGAAGCATATCAACTTACTGTCGTCCCATCTCCAGCAGAATCTTGAAGAGTGATTCATTTTTAAAAATTGGACAGAGCATTTCTGAAATGCAACTAATAACTATTATTAATGGCTCAACCTTGGTGTACAATTACTGACATCCCCATGAATTTTAAAACAAATCTGTTTTATTTAGACATATAAAACCAATAACTTTTTAATCCAATGTGTACATTCCCTGGTCCTTGGTATATTCACAGTGGTGTGCATTCATCTTTTCAATCATTATTAAACCTTTTCAAAAGCTCTATAATAATTATTATAAATAAGGATAAACCAGATGAATAAAGAAACAATTATTCACCTCTCAATCCACTTGTTGTCACAGACCTACCCAGGTTTTTTTCTGGCTGTCCTCAAACAAAATTTTTTTGTTTAACTATCAGTTTTATTGATATGTGATCCCATACTACATCATGTGGACAAAGTGAACAATGAATGGCTTTTTTAAAGGTGTTGAAAAGGTCTTTATTTTAAAATTATGAAATTAATTTTATGAAATTAATATCTAATTGAATTAGGTAATAGATTTAAAGAAAATATTAATTTATGAAAGGAGTGTACGTAAATTGGTAATTCTGAGTAGATCTTTTTCCATGATTTCACGATTGTTTACTGAATGTTTAGAAGGCTCCGAATTTTTTTTCAAGGAAACCATTCCTGATTTTCTGGACATCATTGTCTTGTTCAAGACTGCAGAAAGTTTGTGATGCAGTTACCCATATATAATTAACTGCTCTTATCACATATTGTAATTTTTTAGAAAGTATTGAAAATTGAATCAAACACTTTCTTACAAAGAAACTGAATCCACCTATGCACAAATGAAAGCCCTGGAACTCAGAGAACAAGTAGCTCCCAGCCCCAAATTTCTCCTATAGCTTATGAAGCACCTTGCCAACTCCCAGAAGAGAAAAAGGGACTTGTAGGGTCCACAAGGTGCCCAAGAGTGAATCAAATGTTTAGAAGATAATATAGGGGAGAGGAATGGTTCCTAAAATTCAAGGACTGAATCCGTCCAGCAGAGTGTACCACTGGCTATTCTATGCATGTGTGATTAAAGCCTCAAACAATGAAGAAACCAAAAGAAAGACCACTTTAGATAAATCAGTTATTCCAAAACTTCATAATTGTCCTTCACCACCCTCTTTCTCTAAATATATATTATTAATGTTGCATATCAATCATACATGGGCATACATAAATTTGAAATCCAGAACAGAAATCAAAACCATAGAAAATATTTCGTGTAACGCTTTTCATTGGTCCCATCTCCAATAGAAATTTGAATTGTGATTCTTTTTTAAAATTGGCCAGATAAGTTAGGAAACACGAATAAAAACTATTATCCATGGCACAACTTGGGTGTACAATTCCTGACATCCCCATGATTTTTTAAACAAATTCAGTTTTTTGGGACATATTATAATAGTATCTTTATTATCAAATGTGTATATTCCTTGGTCCTTCATATATTCACAGTAGTGTGCACCCATCTCTTCAATCGTTTTTAAACCTTTTCAATAGCTCTATATTAATTATAGTAAATAAAGAAATACCAGAATAATAAGGAAGCAATTTTTCACCTCTCAATCCCTTTGTTGCCACTGACATACATAAGTGTTTCTCTGTCAGTCCTTAAACAACTTTTTTGTTTATCAGTTTTATTGATATGTGATCCCTAACTGTATCATGTGGACAAAGTGAACAAAGAATGGTTTTTTTAAAGCTGTTGAAAAGGTCTTTATTTTAAAATTATGAACTGAAATGGATATTATATTAAAAGAAAATGTTAATTTTAAAAGTGAGTGTAGGTAAACTGATAATTCTGAGGAAAACATTTTCAATGATTTCACAATTGTTTATTGAATGTTTAGAAGGCTCTGGACTCTGTTTCAAGGAAACATTTCCTCATTTTCTGGACACCATCGGGTATCTTTGAGTGCAGAGATTTTGTGATGTGGGTATCCACATGTAAATATATGCTCTTATGTGATATTGTATTTTCTTTACAAATTATTGGAAATAAAATCAAAGTCATTGTTACAAATAAACAGAATCCACATATACACAAATGAAAACCCAAGAACTCAGAGAAAAAAGATTTCCCAGTCTCCAAAATTCTGCTATCGCTTATGAAGGACATTGCCAAAACCCAGAACAGAAAAACGGACTTATAAGGTCTACAAGGTGATAAAGAGTGACTCAAATGTTTACAAGATAACATGGGGGAGAGGAATGGTTCATAAAAGTCAGGACCTAATCCTTCAAGCAGAGTGTATCACCTTCCATTCTATGCACACATGATTATAGACAGGAAAAATGAAGAAAAATGAAAGGAAAACCTCTTTAGCGAAATAGGTATTTACAAATCTTCATGTTTGACTCTCACCAACCTCTTTCTCTTAATATATATTTTCAGTAATGGATATCAATTATACATGAACATAAATAAACCTGAAGTCTAGAGCAGAAACCATGACCTTAGAATACAAATGGGCATAACACATTACAGGGATACCATACACATAACTTCAGCAGTAACTTACATTTTTATTCATTTCTTCAACATAGCCAATGCATGTTTGAAACATGATTAAAAACTATAATCCATGGCCCAACTTGAGTGTACAATTCCTGACATTTTTTAAATGAATTTGTTTTATTGAGACAGACTAAACCAATATCCTATGTATCCAATGTGTACATTCCCTGGTATTTGTTATATTCACAGAGATGTGCATTCATTGCTTCAATCATTATTAATCCCCAATCATTATTAATCCTATCTATGTATATATATATTTATTATAATAAATAAAGAATAACCCAAAGAACAAACAAGAAATTATTCCCCTCTCAATCACATTGTTCACAATGTCATGCATAGGTGTTTTTCTGGCCATTCTTGAGAAATTTTTTGTTTATCTATCAGTTTTATTGATATATGGTCTCATACCATATCATGTGGAAAAGATGAGCAATGAATGCCTTTTTAAAGCTGTTGAATAGGTCTTAATTTTAAAATTCTGAACTAAAATGTATATTAGTTTGAAAGACAACGTCAATTTTAAAAGGGAATGCAAGATTAAGTTAGATTTAATATAATCAATGATAAGAAAGTGTTAGTATGGCACAAACACATATAAAGGAAAATAATTAGTCTGAAGTAATGAAAATAAATTACAACAAAATTTTAATTATTATATTCCCTATAGATAACTTGGATAATATAATCTCTAGGAATGAAATAAATTTTTGTTTTACCTTGCAATCTCCATTGAGGCATGCATTCTTTCTGAGTAGAAAAGGTTCTCCTTGGAAATTGCACACATAACATTTCCTAAATTACATCACATAACCAGATAACAAGAAAACCATAGTATTTCCAACCAAAGATCCTCAGAACAATTGAACCCAAGGGCAGAGGAAGAAATTAGAATAGAATAAGAAAGTAGTGGCATCTCAATTAAGAGACAACATTATCAAAATTCACCTGACACCACATATGTCCCAACTTAGGGCAATGGATAAATTTTCAAGTAACATGAAATTTATCTTTTGCACTCGATTTCAAAAGGTCTCCCAGGGGTAGATTTGGGCACACTAAAATCATAGTCATCCTGCCATTGTTGACCCAGGAAAAATAGCTACGAGGCAGTTCCTAGCAATTAGCTTGGCATGTCTCCTTTCCACTTCTCCAAAACAGGAACATCACCCAGTGCAGCACAAGCAATTCTTCAGACTAATTATTTGGGGATTGGTGGCAAGTAGAATAGGCTCTTTGGAAAAGAGAGCAGCCGGGGACAAGGCACTGCTAAAAATTGAAAAGAAAGAGGAGAACAATGGAATCATGGAAGAATAAAACCAAGCTCTAATTCTCTTTTGCAGTATGGTGTGGTGCTGGTTGAAAAGTAAATGTGGAAGAAAAAATCCACTTGCCAAATCAGGGCTATGTGGAAAAAAATAAAACAAAAGAGTCTTCAATACAGACACTCTGTATACAACCAACTGCCCACACAAGTTGAAGATAGAGTATGAAAATGTATTTTAAACATAAATTATGGTCACAGCTTGGTGGAAACAATGTCATGATATTTTATCATGACCTGTAAGAAATATTCCACATTTCCTGTGAACCTGGAGAAAAGTGGTTTGAGTACTCTGACCGACTGCATAAATATTTTCTTCAGTTTATACATTCTGTTAAGAAATATATATTAGGAAAAACAAGAAAGTGTCCAATTGGAGGTGAAAATTAGATATAATACAGATTAGGACGATGATATTCCTTCATACACCAATTTGGTGTATTTAAAATTAAGAAAAAAAAATTAAGTCCTTGGTAAAATGCACATTTTAAAAGAATGGTTAATTAACTATTTTGGTTTACAAATAAATCTTTACTTAGACAAAAAGAATTTTTCCCCATAACCTGTCCAGGGTAATTGGAAATGAATGGTTTTAGTGCTTATGAATAGAAAATTCTTTAAAAGTAAGAGGCTTCAAAGAGAAGAGTTCTTGTGGCATGCATATTTTACAAAAAATTTTGGACGAGATTTTCTTCCTAATAATTATTGAAGTAATGTTAAACTACTCTAACTTTGAGAATAATAATGGGAAGACAAGAAATGCTTCTCATTGACTCCTCCATTTTTGAATATTCGCAATTTGAAATCAATAATTCAGAGGAGATCTTATTCCATTACTTCACGATTGTTTTCTGAATGTTTAGAAATTCTGGATTTTGTTTCAATGAAATAATTCCTGATTTTCTGGACATCTTTGGGCTGTTCTTGAGTCAAGAGAGATTGTGATGAAGGTTCCATATCTAAATGATTACTGTAATGACTTATTGTAATATTTTAGAAAGTAATGTAAATAAAATCAAACTCATTGTTACAAATAAACAGAATCCACATATGCACAAATGAATACACAAGAACTCAGAGTACAAACAGATTCAAAAATCTGAATTTCTCCTATGGCTTGTAAAATTCCCTGCCAACATCCAGAAGAGCAAAAGGCACTGGAAGGATCCACAATTTGACAAAGAGTGATTAAATCTTCATAAGTTATCAAGGGGTTGAAGAATGGTTAATAAAATTCAAGGACTGAAACAATCAAACAGAGTTTGCCACACTCCATTTTATGCACAAGCGATTATACCCTCCCACAATGAAGAAAAACAAGAGGCAGAACAATTTAGAAATATAGGTAATTTCAAAACTTCATGTTTAACTCTCACCACCCACTTTCTCTTAATATATATTTTTAGTGATGCATATCAATCAAAAATGAACAGACATAAACTTGTAGCCTAAAGCAGGAATCACAACCAAAGAAAATAAAGGGACATAACAACTAACAGTGGTCCCTTACACACATCTCCAGTGGAAACTTGAATTGTGATTCATTTTTAAAAATTGGCCAGTGTATTACTGAAACACAACTTATAACTATTATCCATGACTCCACTTGGATGTACAATTCCTGATAATCCCACAATTTTTAAATCAAATCTGTTTAATTGAGACATATTTAACCAATATCTTTTTTACCCAATGTGTAAATTTCCTGGTCCTTGGTATATTCACAGTGGTGTGCATTCATGTGTTCAACCGTTTTTTAAACCGTTTCAATAACTAAGGTATAATTACAATAAATAAAGATATATCAGAAAAATAAATAAGAATTTATTCACCTCTCAATCCATTCATTGACACTAACATTCATAGGTGTTTTTCTGGCTGTCCTTAAATAACTATTTTTTGTTTATCTATCAGTTTTATTGATATGTGATCCCATATTACATCATGTGGACAAAGTGAACAATAAATGGCATTTTTAAAGCAGCTGAATAGGTCTTTATTTTAAAATTATGAACTGAAACCATTATTAGATTGAAAGAAACTATTAATTATAAAAGGGACTGTACATAAATCGATAATTCAGAGGAGATGTTATTCCATGTTTTCAGGATTCTTTACTGAATGATTGGAAGGATCTGGATTTTGTTTCAAGGAAATGCTTGCTGATTTTCTGGACAACATTGGGCTGTTCTTGAGTGCAGAGAGATTGTGAGGCAGGTAACCATATATAAATCCCTGCTTTTATGATATATTGTAATTTTTAAGATGGTATTGTAATTAAAATCAAACTCATTCTTACAAAGAAACAGAATCCATATATACAAAAATTAAACCCAGGAACTCAGGGTCCAAATAGCTCCCAGCCTCCAAATTACTCCAATGGCTTATGAAGGAGCTTACCAATACCCAGATTGAAAGTGGGACTTGTAGGGACCACAAGGTGATAAAGAGTGCCTCAAATGTTTACAAGTTATCATGGGGATAGAAATGGTTCATAAAGGTCAATGATCTAATCCATCAAGCAGAGTGTTCCACCCTCCATTCTATGCATTCATGATTATAGTCTCCAAAAT
>JAQZBX010074587.1:0-14732 GCA_029593785.1 Cabassous unicinctus
AGGCCTTGAAGATATTTTCTTACATTTTTTTCTGGGAGCTTTATGGTTCTAGCTTTTATGTATAAGTCTTTGATAGATTTTGAGCTAATTTTTATAAGGTGTGAGATAGGGGTGCTCTCTCTTTCTTTTGGATACTGATATCCATTTCTCCCAGAACCATTTTTTGAATAAACTGTTCTTAGCTGGGTGGGTTTGACAGGCTTGTCAAAAATCACTTGACCATAGTTATTAAGGTCTATTTCTGAACCGTCAAGTCAGTTTTATTGATCTATTTGTCTATCTTTATGCCAGTACCATACTTTTCTTAAAAGATTTATTTATTTATTTTTCTTTCCCCACCTTTGATGGTTCCCTCATCTGTCTGCTCATTGTCTGTTTGCTGTGTCTCACTGTGTTTGGTCCTTGTGTCTGGTCCTTGTGTCTGCTCATCTTCTTTAGGAGGTACAGGGAACCAAACCTGTGACCTTCCATGTGGGAAGAAAGTGCCTAACTGATTAAGCCACATCTGCTCCCTACTCATTGTGGCATGTGCTCATTGCAGAATCTGCACATTGTATCATCTGCTCATTGTGGCTGCTCATCTTCTTTAGGAGGCACAAGGAACTGAACCCAGGACTTCTCATGTAGGAGGCAGGCCCCCAACTGCTCGAGCAACATCTGCTCACTACCATGCTGTTTTTTACCACTGTATCTAGGTATTATGATTTCTTTTTAATACAATTTTTTATTTCTTATTTTTTAGAGAAACTTAGATTACATAAATGTTACACAAAAAAATACAGGAGATTCCCATATGCACCACTTCCTAGCCCACCCACATTTTCCCACATCAGCAACATCATTCAATAGTGTGGTACATTTGTAACAATTGATGAACACATCTTGGAGATTGCCACTAAGCAAAGATTATAGTTTGCTTTGTAGTTTAATCTCTTTCCTGCACATTTTGCAAGTTATTACATGATATACAATGGCCTGTATCTGTCATTGAAATGTCACTCGGTAAATCCCAAGTCCCAAAAATGCCCCCAAATTACACCTATTTTTCCCTCTCCCTTCCCTCAGAACCTCCAGTGGCTACTGCCTCCACATCCATAATAATTTTTTTCCATTGCTAGGATCAC
This sequence comes from Cabassous unicinctus, assembly GCA_029593785.1. NCBI lineage: Eukaryota > Metazoa > Chordata > Mammalia > Cingulata > Chlamyphoridae > Cabassous > Cabassous unicinctus. Next base: position 1,125 of record JAQZBX010074587.1, read on the forward strand.
AACAAGTCTACAGTAGAACCACTATAAGTCTATTCTAGTCCATTGTTCATCCCTCAATCCTGAGGATTCTGTGATGATGATGCCCTCTCTATGTCTAATTGAGAGGAGGCTTAGGTCCCATGGGGCATGGATGGACTTTTTGCTTGCCGTTGCAGATGGTCTGTTCCTTGAGAATGTCACTGTCAATCATCTTCTCCTTGTTAGTTGCCCTGAGTAAGACCGATTCACTGGAGTGTAGGTGTTGCAAGTCTGCTGAGATCATGGCCCAACTGTCACATGGACAGCACAAATATTTAAATATCTTGGACATACAGCTATCAACTCTAGTACTAAACATAGGTTCAAATAAAGGGGCAGCACAGCCATGTGTAGGAAAATACAACTGAGTCTAACTCTATCACAGAGGGGAGTGTAAATTCTAAAGTAGGGCCCACTGACAGTGTACCAAACTCCTGAGCTGTCTGCCCTGCCTACAGTGTCTGGATGTCTCCAGAGCCTTCAGGAGCTCTGCTATTGAGGTAATATATACTTTGGCAGGCTATGAGTTCCTGCTAAGATGTGCATAAACATAGCGTCTGAAATGACCTCCCGACTCACTTTGAAGTCTCTTAGCCATATAAACTCATTTGTTTTTACCTTTTCTCCATTTTGGTCAAGGTCTTTTTCCAGTTGATTTGTGAGTTGGTGCCAGGGAGGCCCATCCACAAGAGTCATGTCCTATGCTGGGGGAGGGTCATGTATTTATATGCTGAGTTTTGGCTTAGAAAGAGACCACATTTGAGCAACAAGGAGACTTTCAGGAGGTAACAATTAGGTACCCTATAATACTATGCTAACTTTCAATTTCAAAAGTAAAGGTTCATAAGTATAGTCATCACAATCAAGAGTCTGTCAATGGTCCATCCTTCTTCACTAGTCACTGCTCCTGTACTCAGCAGATTCTTGATCTCCAATTAGAGAATGTGACAGAATCCCCCAGGATGGGAATTAAATATTTCTTTGGTTATTGTGTGGATCTCTTCCCATTGTGACAATGCCTCATGAACACTTGAACACATTCATATACCTTATAGATATACCCAAGTTTTACCTCCTCCCATGCATCCTCCCTCTCTGACACCCTGCATCAATGATCCTCCCCTGCCACAGTTGTAACACTTCTGTGTTCCAATACTTCTTCAAAGTTAAAGCCAACAAAATAACCAAATACAATTAATAGGAAAATGATATAATAATGATTATTTTTAAAACAATGAATAAATTTTTTAAAGATTGATATAACGAAAAAATAAAAAATATAAAAAATATAAAATTTAAAAAAATATAACATTATGACTTTCATCACTCTAAAATGTGTTGTTTTCCATGGACAGTGACATTTGTTTCCTTTTATACATACAGAGTCTAATTTTTTTCATTTTGTTCAAAGAAGCTTTAGGTTTTAGAAAAGTCACATACAGAATAGAGGTGATTCTCATATACCCAATGTCCTCTAACTTTTCCCCTTTCCCTTATTAATAACATTTTACATGTGGATAGTAAATTTTTTGCTATTGATGTACAAATATTAAAACATTGCTACTACCATGGTCAATGATTTACATTGTGGTTTATGTTTTGGATCATACAATTTTGTAGATTTTAATGAAGTTTTACGTGGTTTGTATCCATCCTTGCAAGTTTATGTAGATCAGTTGCATCACCCCAAAAATTTCCTGTGTTCCATCTATTCCTCCCTCCCTCTCCCCTTGGGACCCAGATTCCCAATGTTGTAGTTTCAACCATATATCCACAAATCCCTTGAGTTCACCTGCTCCCTCCCCCAAATCCATAGACAATTTAACCCATCCTTTCCATCTTACCCAACTTATACACCAGCACTGGTCATCCCAGTAACATCACTGCACCACTGTCACCCCCTTCCATTGCACAACTACACCTTTCCAACATATCATAGATTTTGCCCATATGGGCATTGAATCACAACTTCTCCCTTTCTGTCTCCTGTAAACCAATCTCCCAGACTCTAGCTCTATTAGTTTGTTCAATTTGCTTAATTCATATCAGTGAGTTCATGTAATATTTATCCTTCAATGTCTGGCTTGCTTCACTCAACATAAGAACTTCAAGATTCATCCATATTATCCCATTTGTTAATGCTGAATTTCTTCTTAAAGCTGAGTAATATTCAATTGTATGTATGTACCATAATTTATTTAAACATTCATCTGTTGATGGATATTAGGGCAGTTGCCAACTATGGCAGTAGTGAATATTACCATTATAAACACTGATGTGCATATATCTGTTCATGTCCCTGCTTTCAGTTCTCCTGGGTATATACCCAGCAGTAGGATTGCTGGATCATATGGCAGTTCTATAGATAGTTTCCTGAAGAACCGCAAAACAATCCTTCAAAAGAACTGCATCATTGTTCATTCCTACCAGTAGTAGATAAGTGTTCTCATTCTTCTACATCCTCTCCAACACTTGTAGTCCACTCTTTTTTTAAAATAACCACTATTCTAATGGGTGTAAGATGATATCTCATTGTAGTTTGATTTGCATTTCCCTAACAGCTAGTGATGTTTAGCATCTTTTCATGTGCTTTGTAGCAATTTGTATTTCTTCTTTGGAGAAGTGTATATTCAAGTATCTTGTCCATTTTTTAAGTTGGTTGTTTGTCTTTTTTATTTTCAAAGAGTAGGATTTTGTTATATATACTGAATTTTACTTCCCTATGAGATATGTGGTTACCAAATATTTTCTCCCATTGAGAAGGCTGCCTTTTCACTTTCTTAACAAACTCCTTTGAGGTGCAAAACTTTTTAATTTTGAGGAGGTCCCATTTATCTATTTTTTTCTTTCATTGTTCATGCTTTGGATGTAAATTTCATGAAACTATTTCCTAATACAAGATCCTGTAGCTGCTTCTCTACATTATCTTCTAGGAGTTTTATGGTCTTGGCTGTTATATTTATACCATTGATCCATCTTGCGATAATTTTTTAAAGGTGTGACATGGTATTCCTCTCTCATTCTTTTGAATATGAATATCCAGTTCTACAAACACCACTTTTGGAAAAGGCCAATCTCTTGCTGTTGAGTGGGCTTGGTGCCCTTGTCAAATATCAGGTAACTGTGTATGTGTGGATCTATATCAGAACTCCCAATTTGGTTCCGTTGGTCAGTATGTCTATCCTTGTGCCAATACCAAGCAGATTTGACCACTGTAGCTTTTTAGTATGTTTATTTATTTATTTATCTATTTTTTATTTACTTTCTTTTTGAAATATTTATTTTTTAATTTTTTAAAGATAATTAGATTACACAAATGTTACATAAAAATATGAGGATTTCCATATGCCCCGCTCCCTACACATCTCACACCCTCCCACATGAACAACATCCTTCATTAGCATGGCACATTCATTGCAATTGATAAACACATCCAGGGGCATTGCCATTGAGCATGGAAAATAGTTCACTTGTAGTTTACAATTTCTCTCACACAATTCTGCAGCCTATGGGAAGATATAACGGCATATATCTGTCATTGCGATGCCATTCAGGACAATTCCCAAGTTCCAAAAAATCTGCTGCATTACACTTGCCTCCAGTGGCCACTGCCTCCACATCAAAGCTGTAATTTCTTTGATTTCTATGATCACAACAAGTCTATTGTAGAATACCAGTATGTCCACCCTAGTCCATAGTTCATTCCTCAATCCTGAGGATTCTGGGATGATGATGTCCACTCCACCTCTAATTGAGAGTGGGCTTCAATCCCATACAGCCACTAGATGGGACTCTCTTGTTTGCAATTGTAGACTCTCTTGTTTCCTTGGTATGGTGGTTGTCAATCTTCACCTCCTTATTAGTTGTCCTGGGTGAGTCCAATGAACAGGAGAGTAGGTGATGCAACTCTTCTGAGGCTCAGGGCCCAGCTGGCACTTGGAAAGCCCAAAGATTCAAGTTTCTTGAGCGTACACTTACCAACTCCAGCATCAAGTATAGGTTCAAATAGAAGGGACAGATGAGCCATGTGTAGGGAGTCCATAACAGTCCAGCTCTGGCACTCTCAGGAGCACAAACTCCAAAGTAAGGCCTACTGGCAGGGCACCAAACTCCAGAGCTATCTGCCCTGACCGTATGACTTGCCTGTCCCCAGAGCCCTCAGGAGCACCACTATTTGAGGTACTGTCCACTTTGGCAATCTATGAGATCCTGCTGATATGTGTATAAGTGTTACATCTGAATTGACTTCCCAACTCCGTTTGAATTCTCTTAGCAATAGAAACTCATTTGTGTTTACCTTTTCCCCCTTTTATTCAAGGTCTTTTTCCAGTTGCATTTCTAGTTGGTGCTTCGTAGTAATCCCATGGTGCCAGGAAGGCTCATCACCAGGAGTCATGTCCCACACTGGGGAAATGGTAATGCGTTTATATGCTGAGTTTGGCTTAGAGAGAGGCCACATTGGAGCAAAAGGAGGCTCTCAGGAGACAACTCTTAGACACCCCATAACAATAAGCTAAGTTTCAATTTCAAGAGCAAAGTCTCACAAGCATATTCTTCAATATCAAGGGCCCATCAATGGACCATCCTCCTTCAGTCATTGCCCCTACACTTGGGGGACAGTTGCTGCTACATTAGAGAATGTGACAGAACTCTCCAGGATGGGAATTCAATATTCTCGCAGTTATTTTGTGAATCTCCACCCACTGTGACAATGTCCATGAGCATTTGAACACATTTATATAACTTATATATATGTCCAGGTGAACATTTTCCGGTATATCCCACATCACTGATACCCCACACCAATGATCCTCCCCTGCCCCAGTTGTAACCCTTCTGTGATCTAAAGCTTCTTCAAAAATGAAGTCAATAAAATAGCCAAATACAATGAATAGGAAAATGAAATAATAAGAGTAGGTTTAAATATAAGAAATAAAATACATAAAAATTTAAAGAAAAATAACAATAGAATAAAATTTTAAAATTGGGATATTAAAAATAATGAAAAATATTTTTTAAAAATTTTTATTTTGCCTTTCATCACAGTATGTATAGTGACATTTTCTTTCATTTATTCCCTAGTGCCTTGCTTTTGTTCATTTTGTTTTCAAAGAAATTTTAGGTCACAGTAAAGTCACATACAGACTGCAGGGGACTCCCATATACCCACATACTCCCCCCTTTTCCCACTGCCTGCATTAATACCTTTTTTATATGTGGATGGTACATTTGTTACAATTTATATACATATAGTAAAACAGAGCTACTAACCATGGTCAGTTGCCCACACCATGATTCACGTTTCAAACTGTACCCTTTTATAGATTTAGATGATATTTAACATGGCCTTTGTCCATCCCTGCAAGACCATGCAGAACACCTCAACTTCCCACCAAATACCCCCTGTTCCATCCACTCCAACCTTCCCTCCCCGTCTTGGGGGGCTCACAGTGACTACCTGACCCCACAGTCCCGATGACAAGACTCATCGTTACTTGAAAAAACACAGGTCCCAACACACACGTTTGTGCTCCCCTATTAGGAACTACCCATGCCCTCAAGAGACTCCTGCCTTTCTGTTTGAGAACTTATCCGTATTCCCCAGGATGGGAGTCCAGGTCCTACCCACTCACTATGTAGGTGTCCACCCACTGCCACAACAAATTATGACAAAATGATCACTCGCAAACTCCCTAGAAGCCAGCCCCAGGTGCACCCTGCCCTGAAAGTCCCCCCATCAAACATCCCAAACCAGCAACCCCTCCCCATCGTATTGCCATAAGAGTGTTCCCAATTTTGTACTTTCAACCAGAAAGCCGCCAATCCCAAGTGTTCAACTGGTCCCTCTCCCAACCCTCCCCACAATTGCATATACTGTCCAACCCACTTTTGAAGCTCTACCCACCTGTCAAACCTGCACCACCCAACCAGACAGCGCTGCCACCCTCCTGTCACATCCCCCCAAAACCCATCCTCACACTTCCACCCCATCACAGACCATGCCTGCATGGACATTAGCTCACAACCTTCCCCTCCCTCTCCACTTCCTGCAAACCTATCCTCCAGAAAGCAGCTCTCTGCTCAGTTCACATCAGTGAGGTCATGCAATATTTGTCCTTCGATGCCTGGCTTGCTTCAATCATCATAAGTCCCTCAAGTTTCATCCATGTTATCCCGTGTATTAGCACCGTATTCCTTCTTACACGTGAGTAATATTCTATTGTATGTATGTACCACGTTTTGCTTATGCCGTCTGTTGATGGGCATTTGGGTGTTTCCATCTTTTGGCGATAGTGAATAATGACACTATGAACATTGGTGTGCACATATATGTTCATGTCCTTGCTTTCAATTCTTCTGGGTATATACACAGCAGTGGAATCGCTGGATCATATGGCAATTCTATAGTTAGTTTTTTGAGGAACCGCCAAACTATCATCAACAATGGCTGGAAAATTCTACATTCCCACCAGCAGTGGATGAGGGTTCCCATTCCTCCACATCCTCTCCAACACTTGTCGGCCTCTGTTTTTTTAATAACCACCAGTCTAATGTGTAAGATGCTCTCTCATTGTAGTTTAGTTTTGATTTGCATTTCCCTAATAGCAAGTGATGTTGGGCATCTTTTCATGTGCTTTTAAGCCATTTGTATTTCATCCTTGGAGAAATGTCTTCTCAAGTCGCTTGCACATTTTTTTAAATGGGTTGTTTGTCTTTTTATTTTTGAGGTGTAGGATTTCTTTTTATATTGCAGATATTAGGCTCCTATCAGATATATGGTTGCCAAATATTTTCTTCCATTGGGTAGACTGCCTTTTTAAATTCTTCATATACACCTTTGAGGTGCAAAGGTTTTTAATTTTGAGGAGATCCCATTTATCTATTTTTTCTGTTGATGCTTATGCTTTGGGTGTGAAGCTCATGAAACTGTTTCTTATTACAAGGTCCTGTATATACTTCCATATATTATCTTCCAAAGTCTTTATAGTCTTGGCTCTTATAGTTAGATCTTTCATCCATCTTGAGTTGATTTTTGTATAATGTGTGAGATGATGTTCCTCTCTCATTCTTTTGGATATGGATATCCAGTTCTCGAAGCAGCATTTGTTGAAGAGGCCAGTCTCTCCCAGTTGAGTATTCTTGGTGACCTTGTTAAATATCAGGTGACTGTATATGTGCAGATCTACATCAGAACTCTCAATTTGGTTCCATTGGTCAGTATGTCTATCCTTGTTCCAATACCATGCAATTTTGACCACTGTATCTTTTTAGTATACTTTAAAGTCAGGTAGTGTGAGTCCTCCAATTTTGTTTTTCTTTTTCAATATACATTTGGCTATTTGGGCCCACTTTCCCTTCAAAATAAATTTTTTAGTTAGTTTTTCCAATTCAGGAAAATATTCTGTGGTAATTTTTATAGGGATTTTGTTAAATCTATAAATCAGTTTGGGTATGATAGACATCTTAAGGAAGTTTAGTCTTCCTAAACATGAACAAGGAATATTCTTCCATTTATTTAGGTCTTCTTTGATTTCCATTAACAGAGTTGTGTAGTTTTCTGCATATAAGTCATTTACATCTTTACTTAAATTTATTCCTAGGCATTTGATTCTTTTAGTTGCTATTGTAGATGAATATTTTTTCTTGATTTCTTCCTCAGGTTACTCGTTATTGGTGTACAGAAATGCTACTGGTTTTTGCACATTAACTTTATATCCTGCCACTTTAGCGAACTCATTCATAAGCTCTAGAAGCTTTGTTGTAAATTTCTCAGTGCTTTCTAGGTATAGGATCATGTTGTCTTCAAACAGGAAAGTTTTACTTCTTCTTTTCCAAGTTGGATGCCATTTCTATCCTTTTCTTGCCTAAGTGCTTGAGCAAGTTCTTCTAACACAACATTAAATAAAAGTGGTGAAAAGGGGGCATCCTTGTCTTTTTCTGAATCTTAGTAGAAAAGCTTTTCAGATTTCACATTTGAATATGATGTTACCTGATGTTATTTCATATATACCCTTTATCATGTAGAGGAAGATTCCTTCTACGCCTACCTTTAGCAGTGTTTTTATCATGCTATGGTGTTGTATCTTGTAGAAAGTTTTTTCTACATATATAGAAATGACCATGCAATTTTTTTCTTTACATTTGTTTATGTGGTATATTACATAGATTGATTTTCTTATGATGAACCACCCTTGCATACCAGGGATGAAACCCAGCTTGTCATGGTGTATAATTCACTTGATATGTTTTTGAATATGATTAGCAAGAATTTTGTTGATGATTTTAGCATCTAAGTTCATTAGAGTGATTGGTTTATAGTTTTCCTTTCTTGTGGCATCTAAGATTGGCTTTGGTATTAGAGTGATGTTGGCATCATAGAATGAATTAGGCAATGTTCCTTCCACTTCTATTTTTTGGAAGAGTTTAAGCAGGGTAGGTGTTAGTTCTTTCTGGAATGTTTGGTAGAATTCACCTGTGAGGCCATCTGGTCCTAGGCTCTTCATATTTGGGAGGATTTTGATGACTAATTTTATCTCGTTACTTGTGATTGGTCTGTTAACTTCATCAGTTTCTTCTTTCATCAATGTAGGCTGCTTGTGTGTTTCTGGGAATTTGTCCATTTCCTATAAATTATCTGTCATGTTGGCATAATTTTTAAAAAAATTATTCTCTTATGATACACTTTATTTTTGTGGGGTCAGTGGTGATATCTTTTTCTTAGTTTCTTATTTTATGTATTTGCATCTTCTCTTTTTTTTTCTTTGTTTGTCAAGCTAAAGTTTTATCAATTTTTTTGATCTTCTTGAAGAATGAGCTTTTGATTTTGTTTATTTTTTCTAGTGCTTTCTTATAAATTTCATTTAGCTCTGTTCTAATCTTGGTTATTTCTTTCTTTCTACTAGCTTTGTGTTTAGCTTGTTGTTCTAATTCCTCCAGGTGTGCATTTAGGTCTTTGAATTTAGCTCTTTCTTCTTTTTAATATAGGCCTTTATGGCTATGAATTTCCCTGTCACTACAGCTTTTGCTGCATCCCATAGGTTTTGATATGTTTCTTTATTGATTCTCTGTCAAGGTGTTCTGTCTAATGGAGATAATGGTGTATTAAAGTCCCCCACTGTAATTCTATAGGCATGTATTTCTCCACTTAGTTTTTCCAGTGTTTGCTTCATGTATTTTGAGGTGCCATGGTTAGGTTCATGAATATTTCTCATTGTCCTTTCTTCTTGATTGATTACTCCTTTTATTAATATATAGTGTCCTTCTTTGTCTCTTTCAATAGTTTTGCATTTAAAGTCTATTTTGCCCAATGTTAGTATAGCTACTCTCTCAATTTTTTTGATTATTGCTTGCTTGTAAAATTGTTTTCCAACCACTCACTTTCAGCCTCCTTACATCCCTGGATTTAAGGTGGGTTTCTTTTAGACAATATATATATATGGATCACATTTCCTTATCCATTCTACCAATCTATGTCCCTCGACTGGTGAGTTTAATCCATTAACATTCATTGTGTTTACTGTCATGGAGTTACTTACATTGCCATATTTTTTTTAGGTTTATGTATGCCATATATTGACTTTATTTCTCATTTTATCATTTTAGTTTTCTTACATTCTTCTCCAACTTTCTCTCTACTGATTTTTCCTTTCATCTTGCAGAACTCCCTTTAGTATTTCTTGCTATGCAGGCTTCTTATTGACATACTCTCTTAATTTCTCTCTTTTATTTCTTTTTCTTGCCTGATTGCTCTAACAAGAACCACTAGCATTATATTAAACAACAGTGATAACAGTGTTAATCCTTTCTTTGTCCCTGATCTCAGTGGGAAAGCTTTCAGTCATTCACCATTGAGTAAAATGTTAACTGTTGGTTTTCCATACCATGTGGAGAAAGTTTCCTTCAAGTACTATCATTTGTTGAATTTTTATAAAATTATTTAATTAAATTTATTTATATTAAAGAAACTTTAGTTTACATAAAATGTTACATAAAAAATATAGCAGATGCCCATATGCTCCACTCCCTTTTCCCCCACACTTTCCCACATTAACAACATTCTTCATTATGTGGTAAAATTAGTTACAATTGATGGACACATATTGAAGCACTGCCACTAACCGTGGATTATAGTTTACATTATAGTTTACACACTGTCCCATGCAATTTTGTAAGTTATGACAAAATATGTAATGACCTGTACCCATCATTGCAAAGTCATGCTGGACAATTCCAATTCCCTGAAAATGCCCCATATTAGACCTATTTTTCACTCTTCCTTTCCTTCAAAGCCTCTGATGGCCACTGCTTTTAAAATGATGATACAAGTTCTTCCATTCCTAGAATAAAAATAAGTCATAGTAGAATAATAGTAAGTCAACATTAGTTCATTGTTCATTCCTCAAACTTGAGGATTTGCGGAAGGTGATGTCCACTCTGCCTCTAATTGAGAGGGGCCTCAGATCTTATTGGACAGATGAATAGAGCTATCTTGCCTGCATTTATAGACTCTTTCTGTTCTTTGGGATGGGTGTTGTCCATCATCATCTTATTAGTTGTTCTGTATGAGTCCAATGAACTGGATACTATGTTTTGCAACTCTGTTGAGATCCAGGGCCCAATGGGAACATGGATGGACCAAAGATTTAAGTCTCTTGCACTTACACATATCAAGTATAGTACTAACTATAGTTTCAAATAGAAGAGACAGATAAGCCATGTGTAGTGAAACCACAAATGAGTCCAACTCTGTCACACTGGAAAGCATAAATTACAAGGTAAGGAACACTGGCAAGGCACCAAACTCCTGAGCTACTACCCTACCCTTAGTGTCTGTATGTCTCCAGAAAACTAAGGAGCCACGCTGTTTGAGGTAGTATCTACTGTAGCATTCAATGAGATCCTGATGAGACATGCATGAGTGTAACCTCTGGAATGACCTTCCCAACTCACTTTGAAATCACGTACCATAAAAACTCATTTGTATTTACCATTTCCCTCTTAGGTTCAAAGTCTTTTCCAGGGTAATTGCTACTGTGTGTTTGTTAATAATCCATCATTGCCAGGGAGGCTTATCCCCTGGAGTCACGTCCTACACCAGGGGGAAGGTAGTGAGAGAGGCTTACAGAGAGGACACATCTGAGCAAAAGGAGGCCCTGAGGAGGAAACTCTTAGGCAATATATAATACTAAGATAAGTTTCTATTTCCAAAGAAAAGGTTTCTAAGTACATTCACCAACATGAAGGACCCAGTGCAATGGTCCATCGTCTTTTAATACGTATTGCTCATATACTCAGGGGATTCTTACTGGCTATCCCATTATGTAGTAGAGCTCCCCAGGATGGGAATTCAATATTCTTTCAGTTATTGTATGTATCTCCACTTACTGGGATGATGTCCCATGCACACTTGAGCACATTTATATGCCTCAAAGGCGTGCTTCAGATGAACTCCCTCCTATGAATCCGCCATCATTGACAACCTGCACCGATGACCCTCCCCTTCCACAGTTGTGGCTTCCAAAGATGAAATCAAGAAAATAACCAAGTAAAAATAATAAGAAAATGAAATAATAATAATAGTTTTTACAAATTTTTTTGTACTTTATGTATAGTATTTTTAAGGGAAGGATGCTGTATTTTGTCAAATGCCTTTTCTGTTTCAATTGATAAGGTCTCATGAGTTTTCTTCTTTGATTTATTAATGTAGTGTATTATGCTGATTGAATTTCTTCTGATGAACCAACCTTTCATTCTTTGTATAAAACCCACTTGATCAAGATGAGTAATTCTTTTACTGTGTTGTTGGATTCAATTAACAAGAATTTTGTTCAGGATTTTTGCATCTGTATTCATTAGGCAAATGGGTCTTTTGATATTTTTAATAATATCTTTGACTGGCTTTGGTATTATGGTGATATTGGCTTCATAGAATGAGCATTATAGACAGCATTATATATAGATAGCACAGATAGCATTCCTTCCTGTTAAATTTCTTTGGAAGTGCTTTGGTAGAATTGGTATTAAGAAAGCTTGGTAGAAATCACCTGTGAAACCATCAGGTCCTAGGCTTTTCATTTTGGGGAGTTGAGGTCTTCTATGTCTTCTATGGTCAGTGTAGGTAGTTTCTATGGTCCCCAGAAGTTTACATTTTCATCAACAGTTTCTAGCTTTTTGGCATATAGATGCTCATAGTATCCTCTTAATATCTTTTTAAATTCTGTGTGGTCAATAGTAGTGTCACCATTTTCATATTTTATTTTATTTATTTGCATCTTCTCTCCTTTTTCTTTGTCAGACTAGCTTAAGCATTTGTCAATATTGTTAATCTCAAAGAACCAACTTTGATTTTGTTAATTCTCTCTATTGATATTTTGTTCTCAATTTCACTTATTTTTCTCTGATATTTGTTATTTCATTGCTTCTACTTCCTTTTGGGTCAGTTTGCTGTTCTTTTTCAGTTCCTCCAGCTGTATACTTAGTTCATTGGTTTTAACTCTTTATTCTTTTTTTAATCTTAGCATTGAGGCTTTAATTTTCCTCTCAGGACTGCCTTCACTGCATCCCATAAATTCTGATATGTTTTGTTTTCATTTTTATTCATCACGAGATATTTATTCATTTATCTCACAATTTCTTCTTTGACCCACTGATTATTTAAGGGTATGTTATTTAATCTCCATATATTTGTGAATTTTCCTTTTTCTGACTTTTGTGTATTTCCATCTTTATTCCATTATGATCAGAGACAGTGCTTTGTATAATTTTGATCTTGTTGAATTTATTAAGATCTTCTTTGTGACCCAACATATGGTCTATGCTGGAGAAAGATCCATGAGCACTTATGAATGTATTTCCTGCTGTTTTGGGATGCAGTGTTCTATATATGTCTATTAGGTTTACTCCATTTAGCATATTATTCAAGCTCTGTGTTTACTGATCCTCTGCCCAGATGTTCTGTCTAATGCTTAGAGTGGTGTATTGAAATTTCCAACTATTATTGTAGAAATATCTGTTTCTCTCTCATGTATCTTGGAGCATCATGGTTAGGTTTATATACATTTAGAATTGTTATTTCTTCCTGATAAATTGCCCTTTTAAAAATATATAATGTATTTCCCTTTGGGAGGTTTTTGATGCCTTTTTCAATCTGTTTACTTGTGATTATTTGTTGAGGTTTTATATTTTTTCTAGGGTCAGTGTAGATTATATTTCTCCATCTTCTCTACATTTTCTAGTTTGTTGGTGTAGAGTTATTCATAGCATCTTTATTATCTCTCTTATTTCTGTGGGGTCAGCGGTAATGTCTCCCCTCTCATTTCTGATGTGTTTGTTTCCACTCTTTTTTTCTTGTCCGTTCTACCTAAGGGTTGTCAATTTTGTTGATCTTCTCAAAGAACCAACTTTTCATTTTGTTGATTTTCTTTATTTTTTGTTCTCAATTTCATTTATTTCTGTCTGATCATTACTATTTCTTCCCTTCAGCTTGGTTTGGGAATAGTTTGCTGATTTATTTCTAGTTCCTCTCTGTGTGCAGTTATATCTTCAATTTTAACTCATTTTTCTATTTTTAATGTATGTTTCATAGTTTTT
>JAQZBX010074588.1:0-14735 GCA_029593785.1 Cabassous unicinctus
GGATGCCCAACCATTTGAGCCACATCCGCCCCCCCATCTTACTGTTTAATAAGCATGATGATATGGAAGGAAAAAGTTCTTCAGAAATGACTGAGTTCTAATTAAGTTGCATGTAAGTTTATTGAACAAATGCTACAGTAAGAAGATGTTTTTACATATTGTGTGTATCGTTAGTTCTCTTATTGTAGATTAGATAACTTAGCACCATCTACAAACAAAACAAAACAAAACAAAGCAAAAACAAGAACAAACACCTAATTACTTCTAAGTAAAGGGTTTGTTATACACAAGTGCAAAATCCTGTTTTCTTAGAAAATATTGTTATGCATATATTTAGGTTTTTAAAAACTTAACAAGCCTCAAATTTTCATTAAAATGGAGTCTTAGCATAGTTATTACAAAAGTCAATAGAATTTAAAGTTTGTTTTCATTTTAATATTTTTTGTTTAGAGACCAGTGTCTCAGGACCCACCTACACAATTGCAGTTTTTTTGTTTTTTTTGTTTTTTAATCCTACCTCTGCTTGTACTTTTGCTGCCTAACAACTGTGTGTTTAGAAATTTCCTTGGCTTTGCTTACCTCTTTCTGCCTGTCTGCCTGATATGTGTTAACTCTCCAGATCCTGAGGAAAATAGACTTTATTATTACAAAATGCCACCTCCTTATCACATGTTTAAAACCCTTCCATGGGAAGCGGGTATGGCTCAATTGGTTGGGCTCCTGTTTACCATATGGGAGGATCCTGGTTCGGTTCCCGGGGCCTCCTGGTGAAGGCAAGCCGGCCCACATGGCGTGGTGAGTGAGCTGGCGCAACAAGATGACGCAACAAAGGGAGACAAGCAGACACAGAAAAATGCACAGCAAATGGGCACAATGAGCACAAGCAGCGAGGGGGGGATAAATAAATAAATAAAAATAAATCTTAAAAAAAAAAAACCCTTCCAGCACCGTTAATAAACTCCAGTCACATACTTTTATGAACCTGGTCAAAATTTAAGAATGTTTTGATGCCTAAATATTAGTTAGGGTTCTCTAGGGAAACAAAAGCAATAGGAAATATATGTATAATGCAAATATTGTGAGATTTATTATAGGAATTGGTTCACACATACTGTGGGTATTGGCAAGTCTGAATACCATAGGGCAAGCCACAAGCTGGGAACTGTGATGAAGGTTTTTGATCAATTCCCCTGGAGAAGCTGGCTGGCTGAAGTAGAGATGGAAATTCTTCCTTCTGCCTGCTGAAGTCATCAGTTCTCCCTTTAAGACCTTCAACTGATTGAATGAGACTTCTCTCATTGCTGAAGGCAATCTACTTCGTTGATTGTAGATGTAATCAGCCATAGATGCTTGTTTTAGTTTCCTAGGCTGCCCAAACAAATACATGAAATAGGTCCCATTAAACAAAGGGAATTTATTCACTCATGGTTTGAGGCTGGAAAAACGTCTAAATTAAGGCGTCATCTAGGCAATGCTTTCTTCCTGAAAATGGTGGCATTCTGGGACTGGCTGCTGGCGATCGTTGGTCCTTAGCTTGTCACATGGCAAGACACATGGTAGCATCTCCTGGTCTTTCTCCTCTCTTCTGTGTTCTGTTGATGTTCACCTTCTTGCTTCCTGTGGTTTTCTCTCTGAGTTTCGTTCTGCTTATAAAGGACTCCAATAATAGGATTAAGACCCATCCTGACTGAGGTGGACCACACCTTAACTGAAGTAACATCATCAAGAGGACTTGCTTACAATGGTTTCACATCCACAGGGATGGATTAAATTTAAGAACATGTTTTTCTGGGGTACATTCAGCTTCAAACCGCCACAGATGTAATCAACTGACTAATGATTTAAATCCAGGAAATACCCTCACAGTAACAATCAGGCCAGTGCTTGCTTGACCAAACAACTGGACACTATAACCTAGCCAAGTTGACACGAATTTAACCTTCATAGAACACAAAATTGTTAAGCCACAAATGATCAAAATACGAAAGCAAACATGCCTTTGACATTTATGTGATAGTCTCATGGAACTGCCCTACTTTGAAGCCTTCAACATCAAATTCTTTT
Source organism: Cabassous unicinctus (assembly GCA_029593785.1). Classification (NCBI taxonomy): domain Eukaryota; kingdom Metazoa; phylum Chordata; class Mammalia; order Cingulata; family Chlamyphoridae; genus Cabassous; species Cabassous unicinctus. The sequence goes on from JAQZBX010074588.1 coordinate 2,065, forward strand.
CTGAGTACAGTCTTTTAATCTTCCACATTATTCTTCAGTCCCTCATTTCCACTGATTGTCATCTTTCCTCTGATCTCCGCTTTTCCTGCTAGACCTTCCAAGTCATATCTACCTTCTGGCTTCTCTATTCAGCCTAGAACCTGTTGTCAGTCATTTCAACAATAGTCTGATAATATTCTAGAGTCCTATATTCTGTGTTTCTAAAGCATAACTCCTTCTATGTGGTGCCATTACCTTGCTCAAAGACCTTTAATACCACAAATTGATTATCTTCTCTTTCCACCCTTCTTTTAGAAGAGATCTCTTCTCTCTGGCTTGGAGAACATTTATTTTGAGCATTGTTGTGACATCTATCACGTTGGGCTGTCTGGATCATCTGTGGATCCTTCACTGCTTGAACTCTGCCTTGGTCACAAAGGTGTTTAACAAGTGTATGCTGAGTGATTGATGGGCTATACAGGGACTCTTGAAGGATCTGTTTTGGTAATTAGTATTGGTTAAATCCAGAGGACAAGAGTGTATCCATAATTATCTACTGGGATGTGGAAAATGTCTTGTTATAGAGAGTCTGACAATCTATAATGACATTTAAAAAAAATAAAGTTTCTTCTGGGTTTCCTGCTTGAGTGGTGAAGGTGTTTATTTTGCTGGTAAAGTCCAGTAATTGTTAGATTTAGCAAAAGTACACTATCTCCTTTTACAACCCAGTGTCTTTGGACAGTATTCTAATATAATTGAATACTCACTGAACCATGTCTTTATTGTTTTCACTCCTTTTCCAGCTTTCTGGTAACTTGAGAAAACTATATGACATTTCACTGTTAGTGTCTTTCACATGAGACTCTAGCAAATAAAAGATAAACTATGCATAGAGAGTGCAAATAAATCACTGCAATTCATAATCCCTCACTATCCGTATTTATGGATGAACAAACTGAGACATAGTTTGGCTTGTCTTTTTTTCTTATTTACTAGTGGTAAATCAGTGACTGAATTGAGAATGAAAGAAATCATATATTACTTTTCTGCTTCCTAATTAGTTAATCAAACAATTCTATTTATATTTGGCAGAATAGTGACTAGTGATATAATTTGATTTTTGTGGCCCTATAAAATTTGTTTTGATCTGCTGTATTGAGAGCAATGGCATTTGTGGTGCATCTCATTTTATTCTTTTTTTGAAAGGTTAGAAGCACCAAAGCTTTTATGCATACTGAAGTCCCCTTGTTTAAAACTGAACAACGGTGACAGTGAGTGTTCCTCAAAATAAAGCTATGATTATTTTAAATGTATATGTTACATTTACATATACATATATGTTTTGTATATGTTAACTCTTATCCTGAACCAATTGGAAATAGTTTTTTTGCTGTAAAAAATTAGTATTTCTATTTGTTTCCCCAATAAAATAATCATTAAAAATATTTGTTCATCAAATTGATCTATTTTTATCATTAAAATAATATGGTATTTTGACAGCTTAATTAGTGTAGAGGCTGCATTTATTTGGAAGCTGACCCTGAGCTTTGAATGTAGCAGAAAGTTGCCTCACTTTCCTGGGTACCTATTTTGAATCTCATTTAGTAACATCCCTTGGAACTTCCAAGTAAAAGCCAAAGGTCTAGTTTCATGAGCTAATGTGAATTGTTCTTAAAGATTTTTATCCTTTATGGCAGCACTACTGATTCCTTTTTCCTCTACCTTGTTTTTTAAGCTTCTATCAATGTTTTATTATTATGAAGGAAAAAAACATCCTCCTGGAAATATTTTAATGACTTAAGAGAATTTACTGTCTGAACTTATATTTTTAATAATTTCTTTGCAAGTTTATTACTTGAAGCCAAGCTTTATTATTTACTTAAATAGGTTTTAAGTTGTGGAAAGTGAAATAATATCGTGGAACCACTCAGTCACTCGGGCTAGAAACTTATGTTTTATCTTTTACTCCTCTGTGTCTCTTATCAAATCATGTCTGTTCTTTTCCAGAAGATCTCCTGAATCTATTCCTTGTTTTTTTCTCTATTGCCACTACTTTACTTCAGACTGTCACCATCTCTTGCCTTGAATATTGCAATATTCTTCCAGCTGGTTTTCCAGCCTCCAGTCCGTTCCTTTTCTAGTCATTTCTCCATACTTCTGTCTTCTAAAGTGTAAATCTGATTATGTCCATTCTTGCCGAAAATCCTGTCGTAGTTCTTCATTGTGTACAAAGCCTGGGTTGTGAGACTTCTCATGATCTGCCTTTTCCATGTCGTATCTGACAGACCCCCCACCCCACCTCAGCTTCATTTATCCATGATTAGTTCAAATGCGAATAGCTGTGATGTTTATTCATTACCAGTTCCTCTGACCAAAACATAAGTCATCCCTTGTGATCATGGATGAGTAGAGGAATAATTCCTTTCCTGATTCTGATGCTTAACATCTTCATTTCCATCAATTTTCCCACATGAGTTCTATGCTTGTCTATGCAGCCACCCCCCTTTTCTATTTTTAGAAGTCTAATGTCTATATACTTTTCTTATAGTCTCTCTGTGGTGATTTATACCTAATAAAGTTTTTGCATTGTATGGTTGCCATTCTCTTGCTTTTTACTCTTTTTCCTTTACTCTTTTTCTTGAGGAAGAAGCATTTTATACTGCCATTCAGTATGCTGCATTAATCTGGACAGAAAACAACTTGTGGTACAATAATCTTTTGGCTCTGTTTACTCAATAACCATAATCATGTTTGTACACCATTCTACCATTTATCAAAGTATTTGTTAATCAGTTTGATCTGAGTAATCCCATTAGATCACTGTAATCACTATCCTCGATTTATAGACTAAGGAACTGAGGCTTATAGGGTTCAAAGGAGTGACTGAGTACCTCCCAATTGGTTGATGGCTCCTTTATAGGGTCATGCTGCCTCCTTTCTCATCTGTTATTTTTCTACTTACTGGTCAAGACTGCAGCTGCTATGTACTGGAATAGGCTTTACTGTTTTTAATTAGCACTTTGAATATATTATTTCATTTGTTTTCCCAGCATTTCTGTCAATTAGGCAGGCCTGGCATTATTAGTGCCATTTTACAGATGAGGATAGTACAAATCAGGAAGCTTACATGACTTTCCCCAGTTTGCAGAACTAGAGATTAAAAACTAAACAAAACAGGTCTATGGAGTCCTAGCTTACTGCTATTTCCATTGCCCTATGCTGCCTCTTGTTGCACTGTAACATATGTTGGAAAATGGAAGATGTTTTCATTCTTGGAATTTTACTGAAATAATACTCTGGTTATGCTCTGTATTAACATTTAAAATATTAAAGTCAAACGGCACTTGTTGGTTTTAGTTAGCATGAATTTTGAATGCCATATGATTAATGGAATGGGTAGAATCCAATGGTGTATTAATTTTCAGAAATGTGTTGCTAGAGTGAGAAATAATACAAGAGTCAAGGAGATGTATTTTAAGGTGTGGATCATTCTGCACCACTCCTTGGCATTCCGTCCATTCTGCTCCCAGTGCAATTCCCTGGCCGTCTTAGCTTGGGGGTGGGGTGGGGCAGAGGGGAAATCTGCAGTCTTATTTGTGTAGTCTCCTGGCCAGGAGCTACAGCATCCTCACCTCTCCCAAGATATCACTGAAGTTTTGTTTCATAGTCCATATCCATTGCTTACCAAATAAAATTGGTTGTGGAGCAACAGTCTCTCTACTGAACATCTGAAATGTTTATATTGTATTGTTTTGCAGCAAGAATACCGAGCCGGTAGGCAATAGAGAGAGGTTAGATTCTTTAAGACATTTCACTCCAGGATTTCCCTTTAGTTGTGCAGACTGCATAAACCATGGCTTGACTGGTTTTCTGTGTAATCTAGCAGCTGTTTTTAGCTATGTCATACCTGAATAACAGCATCTGAACCAGTGTTTATAGAGTTGGGCTTGGGTAGGGTTTTGTTGTAGCAAGGAAATGAAAAATCAGAGGGAAGATGACAATTGCAAAAAATTGCAATTGCGTAGGTGGGTCCTGAGACACTGGTCTCTAAACAAAAAATATTAAAATGAAAACAAACTTTAAATTCTATTGACTTTTGTAATAACAGTGCCAAGTCTCCATTTTAATGAAAATTTGAGGCTTGTTAAGTTTAGGGTGATTGAAAAGTTTTGATTATGTATGGTGTTGATAGTAGCCCAACATTGTGAATGTAATTACTACCACTGAATTGTATACTTGAAAGTTGTTAAAATGGTAAATTTTATGTTGTATATATGTTACCACAATAAAAATTAAAACAAAACAAACCAAAACAAAAACAACACACCATAGAACTGTACAACACAAAGAGTGAACCTTAATGTAAACTACAGACTTCAGTTAATAATATAACTATACTAGCATTGATTCATCAATTGTAACAAATGCACTGCACAAATGCAAAATGTTAATAATTGGGAAAACTGTGTGTGTGTGTGTGTGTGGAGGGGTGTGTTAATGAGAACTCTGTACTTTCTGCATGATTTTTCTGTAAACCTACAACTGCCCTAAAAATGTTTTTTAATTGAAAAAAGCCATTTTGCCATGTTTTTGCTAAGGTTTTATATGTAAAATATTTTCTCATTCTGACTTTAATCTTTATCAGAGTAAAATAATTTCCTTTGAAGTAGTCCAAAGAGTTTTTTAAAAAATCGTCTTTTAATATTTTCTTCTTTTCTCTTTTTTTAGTCATTCCTACACTGGTCAAGATTACAGTACACAGGGAAATGTTGGGAAGATTTCTTTAGATCAGATTGATTTGGTAAGCATCTATCATTTTAAACTTCGACCTTTGTCAATGGAGGAAAAAAGGTTTTTTTTCACCCAACCAAATATTAGTTTGGGTTGGGGGTAGGGAGAGAATGTTATTTCATTATCTGCCAATCATTTTGAAAGAAAATCCCATGTCGTATACATATGATTTAAGGGGAAAAAAACACAACAATTTAATTGGAAAATTGTTTTGCAGCCAAATAAAAATAGAATTTAAGCAATTATTCCAAAGGAGAATTCTTTTCAGTAGTGATAGCTAAGTAGTGTTTATTGTTTATATTTATTTTTTTTTTAATTTTTTAAATTTTTTAATTTTTTTAAAGATTTATTTATTTATTTATTTATCCCCCCCTTGCTGCTTGTGCTTGCTGTGTCCATTCGCTGTGTGTCTTCTCCGTGTCTGCTTATCTTCCCCTTGCTGTGAGGTCCCACTGCATCAGCCCCTCGTGCCGCGCGGGCTGGCCTGCCCTCACAAGGAGGCCCCGGGAAGCGAACCCGGGGCCTCACACATGGTAAACGGGGGCTCTATTGGTTGAGCCACAACCGCTTCCTGTTGTGAGGGCTTGCTGCATCAGCCCACTAGGCTCTGCGGGCCGGCCTGCCCTCACAAGGAGGCCCCGGGAAGCGAACCCGGGGCCTCCCATATGGTAAACGGGGCCTCTATCGACTGAGCCACTCCCGCTTCCCTATGGTTTATATTTAAATACCATATATATTTAGAAAAGGAGAAATGGAAAATAATAAGTATAGGCTCCCGTCCCTGGGTTGACCAGTAGGTTAATGGTTAGCACTTTCCACTTTCATTTCACTTTGTGGTTCCATAGTAGAATGAAAGAGCAGCACAATTGACTCTAATTTGTACAATTTCTCTTTAATGCACAATAGAATTTCCACTCCGTCCAAAGGAGGGAAAATAAGCCAGCCACAAATAATCTTTGTTTAGACAATTGCCAAATTATTTACAATAAACTGAAAATATACTGAGCTTTTAATACTTGAAAATAAAAATTGTAATGAGGTGAGTAGAGAGTCTATGAGATTTAGAAACCAGAATGAATAGGACTTCTTCCTATTTGAAAAAATATAATCATGTGCTTGCAGGTAATATGTCTAAAAATTACAATAGGATTGTCTCCCTTTGAAACTTGTTCTCGCATGTCCTGTCTTTCAAATTTCTCAGTTATTTCATCTCTAATACTTTGTGATTTGTGTTTACTTTATAGTATGTGAATGGTTATTTACTTTATATTTTGTGAATTGTGTTTTCTTTATATTATGTGAATTCTATCTAGATGTTTTCCCCTTTCACAAGCAAACATGAACTTGGTTAGATACTGTGGGCAGACATAGATGTACGAGTGTTAATTTATTTAGTGAATTTATGCTGAGCCCATCTGTTATGTACCAGCCACTGTGCTAGGCATTGTGGAAACAGAGGTGAACTAAGCAGAAAATGTCCCTCCCTTCATGGACCTTACTTGGGTGAGGTAGATGACAACATAATATGTAATAAATGTGAAAATAATGATAAATTATGTTATGTGTTGTGATGATGATCATGTGTGTAGATCTGTGCCTGAGACCCTATGCTATGTAATACAGATGAATCTTTATCTGGGCCTCTTTATCATCTAATCCTCACAACAGCATGTCATTAGCATACCGCTCAATAATCTCAGTCTCTTCTCCAAATGTCCCCTTTAAGTTTTTCTTCTAAATGAAATCTGGCTCTCTCCATGACACTTTCCCCTTTGGCCTTCTTCAAATAGAAGTTGCTTTTTCTTCCACACACTATGGAAATATGGGGTAAGTGTCTTCCTTGATCCCCATTGCCATTTCTAGCCCATTTCTGTGCCGTCCCCTGTTGGAACTCTAGCTCCTTTAAAGTGCATGTGATTACATTATACACCTGATACCTCTCCTTGTTGCTGGTGCACCGTCCTTTATGACTTTAGAAACCTGCTGATGGTGTTTTGCATGAGAATACTTCTGCTGTTTTTGTTCTTGGCCTTCACAATGTCCATATTGATAATTAATCCCTTACCCTGACCTTAAAATTCCTTTGCCTCTTCAATTTTGAAAATGATTTTCCCATTCTATGTGGTCAACTCTAGACCCTATCAAACCCAATAATTACATCATCTCTGAAATCTTGATTTCAAGCATGAAAATTGCACACACCAAAAATCTCCATGACTCTTCTTTTTCCTCACCTTCAATCCACATCTTGAATCCCATCACTAGTAAGTCTTGTTGGTTTTGCCTTCCAAATATATTGCAAATCCAGCCATTTCTCACCATCTTGGCTGCTATCATCATTTCCTACCTGGACTACTGCCAAAACTCCAACTATTCTTTCTACTTCCATATAATCTGTTCACTATACAACAGCCAGAGTTGTCTTTGTATATTGGATCATGTCCGTCTTCTGCTCAAAACCTCCTAGTGGGTTTACATCACATTTAGATTAAAATCCCCACTTCTTGATATTGTCTGTAAAGCTATATATATTCATCATTCCAACTTCATCTTCTGTTCCATTCCAATTTCATCCTTTGCTTCATTCAGGCTCACTTGCTCTGCTCTAGCCTTGTGGACCTTTTTGCTATCCCTTGACCACACCAAATTCATTACTTCTCAGGGTCTTTGCTGTCATTTCCTTTGCTGGGAACGGCTTACCTGGATCTTTTTTTTTCTGACTGGGATCCTATTTAAAATATATATCTTAGCGCAAATGTCATTTCCTCAGGGAGACTTCCCTGGCTACTCTAGTTAAAGTACCCCTTCTCCACACCATTAATCTATTTTCAGTACTTTTGGAATTAGATATTATCTTTTAAATTCATGTCTGTGTTTATTATCCATTTCTTCCCATTAGAAGGTAAGCTTCTTGAGGACAGAGTTTTTTCCTTTTTTCATTGCTGGTTCCCCAGGGCTGTATACCTAGTGAGTATTTCAGTAAATATTTGAATGAGTAAAAAATAAGGAATTATGCCAAAGGAAACTAGAGCTGAATTGGATCTTATAGTGGCTTGGCTTTGGCTAAATATGGTGGGGGTGGGAAGGGTATACTAAGCAGGACCCACAGAGTGAGAAAAGTGAAAAGGTACAAAACGTGATCATGTGATCATAGGATTGTGAATAAGCTGGCTGGCTGGAGCAAAGGGGTTCATGTTGGTGTAGTAACAGACTGGGCTGTTTTGCCCCTCCCTGTCACAGTGCTTCCAGGGCACTTGATTTATGCCTTTGTTGGAGCCCTCATTATATAATTTATCATGTGGGTTTGACTTACGTAATAGTGGCTATGATAATGGCTGTCTTTTTCCTCCACTTAACTGAGTTAAAGGGAAAAGATAATGTTTTATTCATCTTCCTGTTTCTCAAAATACCCAATAAATATTTGTTCTATACATATAATTGCATAATAATTATTTATCAGATATTGGGGGAACCTTGTGTGTTCATACTAGTGAATATTCATTGATGTTTTTTGGATTAGAACAACGTTTAAGAAAAAATAATATGGTAACAATATGAAGAAATAAGAATGGAAGTATGAAAATGAGTGGAAGGTTTTTGCAGTAGTCTTGCCAAAGGAGGAGATAGGCCTGAATGAACTTGGTTGGGGTGGAAAAATTTAGTTGTTACTGTGAAAGGATGAAGAGATACTGGATGGTTGCTAGAGAGAGCAGCAAGTCAACCAGGGTGAGGCTTGCTCTTGCTTACAGGCAAAGGAGAATATACCATGGAATATGTGAGGGAGTGAGAATAAGTCGTGGGAGGAGGATATTTGAGTAAGTCAGAGAGAATGCAATTGAGACCATACATGAAAAGATTGACTTAAAAATGGGCAGTGATATTTCATATTTGACATTAAAAGATAAACCTGCATTTTCCCCCTTTTAACTATTGATTTCTTTAACACATTTATTTGAATTTTCCTTTTGAGAGCCATTTCTGCTATTTTTGTGTTCTACTTTGTATTTGAGTTATTTTAAAAGTTCACTTGCCAGCAATTGCACTTTCGGACATTTATCTGAGAAATGAAAACTTAGGCTCATATAAACACTTGTACAAGAATGTTGGCAGCAGGTTTATTCATATAGTCTAAAACTGGAAACAACCGCATTACCTTTAGATGAATAGTTAAACCAACTGTCGCACCATGGACTACTATATAGCAGTAAAAAAGGACAAACTATTGAGACGCATAATAACTTATGGGTGGCTCTGAAGGGCATTATGCTGAGGGAAGAAAAGCTAATAACAGAAGTTCACATACTTAATATAACATTTTCAAAATGACAAAATTATAGACATAGAAAACAGATCACTGGTTGCTATGGGTTAGGGAATGTCGGTAGAGCACGTGCAGAAGGTGGTGGGGAATGTTATGAAAGAGCAACATGTGAGGGATCCTTGTGGTGATGGAAATATTCTGCATCTAGACTGTGGCAATGGATACACAAACCTATACATGTGGTAATATTGAATAGAACTCAGTACACACACACATTTGAGTGTATATAGAGCCGAGAAAATCTGAATAAGATTAGTGTATTGTATCAATGTCACTATCCTGGTTGTGACATTGTACTATAGTTTTGTAAGATGTTACCATTGGGGGAGCCCATGTAAAAGGCACACAATAGCTCCCTATATTATTTCTTACTACTGCATGTGAATCTACAATTATCTCAAAAGGAAAAGCTTAATTAAAAAAATAAACAGAGGCAATAATTTTAATACATTTTATTTCACTCAATTATCCAAAGTATTATTTTAATATATAATCATTGTAGAAAGTATTAGTAAGAAAAAGTTTGTCTGTGATCATGGTACTACAGTAATACTTCCTTGTAGTTTTTGTTTGTATTCCAATTACATTGAATTTGCTGTCACACCAGGTATTATGGGGACCTGGTAAATCTTCCAAGTAACCCCAAACTGTTTTTTCTTGTAGCTTTCTACCAAATCTTTCCCACCCTGCATGCGTCAGTTACATAAAGCCTTGCGAGAAAACCACCATCTTCGTCACGGAGGTCGAATGCAGTATGGTCTTTTCCTGAAGGGCATTGGTTTAACATTGGAACAGGCATTACAGTTCTGGAAACAAGAATTTATCAGAGGAAAGATGAATCCAGATAAGGTAATTTTTAAAAATCTGAGAGGCAACTAAAATTTTAATTTGGTCTGACAACTAAAAGGTCTATCTTTTGAGATATATACTTCCCTGTAATGTAGTTGAAAATTCTAAAGAGAATTGTGTCTACAGTTGAGTTTAGGTAAAAAGAAACTCACAAATTAATCTAATAGGTACTCAAAAAAAGATTGGAAAAGTTGATTTAATTCAAAGGGTAAGATTGAAACAGTAATGTAAAATATAAAGTAATGATTAAATGAAGTCTTCTCATTTGTCAGTATATTGACTGTAGTACTTAGAAGGCTGAAATTGCTTTCTAAGTTATATTTCTATAGGAATTATATGTGTATATATATATATATATATATATATACAGATACATACATGCATAATGCCATAATCAGGAGATATTGAGAATAAGTAAAAAGTGAATGTGATTTAAAATGTTTTCTATTGTGTTATGCAGAATTCATTTTTAGATAGACATTAATCACTATAAAACTGAGCAACTGCTTTCACACCTATCCATAGTACTGATTCCTACTCCTACTCCTTATTTTTTTTAATAGTGCTAGTTAAATAATATTTTTCCTTGTCATTTCTATTCCACGTCTCTGTGGTATGAAGTAAAATTTTTATTTATTTATTGGTTTGCTTCCTCCTAGGAAAGATAAATTATAGAACAAAGAATATTTACCAAGTAAATTTTATAATGCCACTTTATTATGTCTCTAGCTGTATTATACTTTATTTAAAAGTTCAGATCCTTTTATACTGTATTATACAAAGATCTGGCAGTTTTTACAGATTTGTTTTAAAAACTCTTCATTTATGATTGTCCACAGAATCTTAAATAATTTATTTAATAAGATTTTCTTTTAACACACTTTTGGATGTTTCTTAGACTTCTATTATCTTTATTTTATTCTGATGGTAATATATTCTGATTATAGATAACATGAAAAATGTAGCAAAAATTACCTGTCATTTCCCCATTCAGAAATGCCCGCTGTCAACATTTCAGCCTTTCTTTATAGTTTAGTTAGTTAAATATCATACTGTTTTTTCCCATTTTTAAATTGACATTATATTGTGAGCATTTTTCCATGTTGTTGAGTAATCTTTGAAAATATCCATTTAATTGGTTGCATAATATCGCATCCTTTGAAAGTTATAAAATTAGTTCAGTCATTTCCCTGTTGTTGGATGTTTGGTGTGTGTAAGTTGACTCTGCCATAAATTTATTACAACAAAAATCCTGAGTATGTAAGTCTTTGTAGTTCTGATTATGACCTTTGGACATATCCATTGGAAAATAAAATTACCTAGTGAATAACTATAAACAGTTTTAAAGTTTTTGCTGCATGCATAAAAGTTTTTTTTGTGAAATGAAGTGAGAGGTAAGTTGAACTAGCATTTTAACTTGGTTTTTGCTATAAACTAAGAGGGGAAAGATTTAAAAAAAAGAGCAGGTGTAACCGTTGGCCAATTTGATGTAATTATGAATTCCATAAATATAAGTAGATCATGCTTGTAAACTGATCTGTTAATCTGGGCATGATTAGGTTATGATTAGGGCGTTGAGCCCCACCCCTTGGCAGGTGGGGAATCAAATACAAAAGGCATGGCAAGAACAGTTTTCAGAAGCAGTCTTTGAGAAGCAGCTTTGATGTTGGAAAGAAGGCCCCAGGGGAAGAGAAGTGAACCATTTGCCTGATCACCTACAGCTGACCTTGTGGAGGAAATAGGAGCTAAGCCCCTAGAGACAGGCAGCCCCGGGAAGAGAGGAACCCATGAAGCCTGAACCCTGGGCAAATGTCGGCAGCTGTCTTGCTCCAACACGTGACAATGGATTTTGGTGAGGGAAGAAACTTATGCTTTATGGCCTGGTAACTGTGGACTTCTACCCCAAATAAATACCCTTTATAAAGACTAACTCATTTTTGGTATTTCACATTAGCACTCCTTTGGCTGGCTAATACAGCAGGGAAAAAGCAGCCTTGCCAGCAGATGTGAACACTACACTAGGTCTCCTGACTTGGATACCTGTTAACTGACCTGCCTTTTTTAAAAAATGTAATTCTGGGATGGGGGGAGCAGGTGTAGCTCAGTGGTTGAGCTCCTGCTTTGCATATATGAGGTCCTGGGTTCAATCCCTAATACCTCCTTAAAAAAAAAAAAAAAGTATCGGGGTTGGGTGTAGCTTAGTGGTTGAACTTCTGCTTCCCATGAATGAGGTCCCAGATTCAATCCCTGGTACCTCCTAAAAAAAATTCTGGATGGCCTATGTGTCAATGGCATCATCATGTAGTTTTCTCTTAACTGTGTGTTTAAAAACAATTACATATAAAATTTTTATTTTGTGATGTAAAAGTAACTTTCTACAAAAATTGTTGTAAAATAAAATCAGTAAATAATTTTTTTTTGCTTTCTAGATAATATATAACAGTCTGTACTTTCATTAGCTTATTGAGTACAGCAAATATATTATTTTGACTGAAAGATCATAAGTTGGGAAGCGGGTGTGGCTCAGTGGCTAGAGCCCCCGTTTACCATATGGGAGGCCCGGGTTCGCGTCCCGAGGCCTCCTTGTGAGGGCACGCCGGCCTGAGCGGTGCGGTGGGCTGATGCAGCAACCTCACGGCAGAAAGCGGGTGTGGCGCAATGGATATAGCACCCATTTACCATATGAGAGGCCCCGGGTTCGCTTCCCGGTGTCTCCTTGTGAGGGCAGGCC
>JAQZBX010074589.1:0-14730 GCA_029593785.1 Cabassous unicinctus
AAATCACATAGGGTCTTATAGGCTTTGGGAAAGAATTTGGATTTTATTTTGATTGGCCTGGAAGACACCAGAGGATTCTGAGGAGAGGAGAGGGGATCTGATTTACATTTCAAAAGGCTTATGAATGCAAGCCCCAGTAGAACACAGACTTGATGGTGCAGAGGGGGAAGCTAGGTCCATTTAGGGAGTGCTAGAGTAGTCTGAGAGCAGATGGTGGCATGAATTGTGGATTGCTGTGAAGTGCTTGGGTTAGGGTTCATTGATGGATTGGATGTGAGATTTGAAAAGAATGCAAAGGATTTTATTTGAGCAATTGTAAAATAATATTTGTTCTATATAGAAATGGATGGGGGTTTCTCAAGAATATGGTGTTTGGGCCTCTTGGGTTTGAGCAGTGTGTTACATGTCTTTGCAGAGGTTTTCAGCAAGCATTTGGATTCACGAGTCAAAAGATTAAAAGAAAGCCAAGGTCTGGAGATATAAAGGTAGATGTCATCTGCATATGTAGGGTATTTAAAATTATGGATTTCTATGGAGTCACTGAAGAAGAGAGACGAGAGAGGAGATTCAAGTGTGGGTCACCCCTTTGTTTAGAAGTTGGGGGAAATGAACGAGCTCAGAACGATGCCTGAGAAGGCATCCAAGTGGGAGGGGCATGAAGAGGTGGTGTCGTGGAAGCCAAGAGAAAAGTTTGCCTGAGAAGGATGACTGGTCAACTGTATTAAATGCTACTGTTACTCTGAATAAGATTTGATAGTGCGGATGTGCTGATGACCTTGAAAATATGTGTGTGTGTGTGAAGAGCTGGGTACACACACCAGAGAAAGATGCTTCAGGATATACCGGGAGGGAGGAAGGCAAGACAGCACATAGAAATGATAATCTCAAGGTGTTTTGCTCAAAGGAAGACAGAATAAAGTGTGACAGCTGGCGGGGCATCTCAAGCCAAGGGAGAAGTTCTTTACGTTTCATTTTTAATATAGAAGGTCTACCTTGGTGTTGGGATGGTAAGACTAGTGACCTTCAGAGCAGGAGGTGGAGGAGGTGAGTGGGCAGCAGTCTTAGGCAAAGAGGGAGGCAGTCAATGAAGGAGCATCCTTGGACAGGACTCTCTAGAGATGACATAATGGACAAAATTATGATTGGTCGTATGACATTTTTTGGAAATAATGATGATCTCCTTATGAGCTAGTATATAGTTGAGAATATAATATACATTTTATAGACATAGGTTTCATTAGACAACATTAGATTTTCCCTCTGAATGCTATTTAAAACTTTTATATTGTTATTCATCTCTTGTCTACTTAATCTGTCATATCTAAGTCTTTTAACATGAGTTCCATTTCTAGTAAAATGGAAGACTGGTTATTTGAACAAACACTTCTGCTGAAACAACTGAAAATACTGGATTAATAATTTTACACAAGTTGTTCTCAAAGTGTGGTATAGGGAACCCTGGGGGGAGGGAGTTCCTGATCCAAAACTGCTTTCCTAATAACACTAAGATGTTTGTTTTGGTCCCTCTCACTCTTTTACAAGTATATGGTGGAATTTTCCAAAGGCTGCATGATAGATTGAATGCAAAAGCAGATATGAGAATCCAGTTTTCTTCTAGTCAGCCAAACATTAGAGGGATTTGCAAAAATGTAAAAAACACTACTCTTCTCACTGATCTCACATTAGTGAGATTATAACGTGTATATACTATGACATATTATTTATACTATATTGTATATGAAGAATGTAACAAATTCTTATATATAATAATATATATTCTTAATATAATAGGACTATAGTGTTCATGTTAACATGTAATGGTCCATTATCATTATTTTTAAATGAACTAATCAATAGATATGTAAAAATCTTCTCAGTTTAAATTTCTAATACAGCAAACATCAATTGGTATAACCCACATGAACAAAAACTCTTTGGGGTCCTTAATTATTTAGTGTGTAAAGTGGTCCTAAAATCAAAAGATTGGGAACCACTGAGTACATTCTCCATATGAGAGTGAATGAGATGCAAACATAACCATCCTCACACATCTAGGGCACTGCAGGAAGAATTGCCTTGGCAATTCTTAAGAAGTTCTTGAGAATTTGTAACTACCAACCTGCCTCTTGCAGATTGGTAGATTAAGTTCATGTCACTTAGGTGGAATCCCCCCAAAAAAATCAAAGCTATGAATTTAACTTATAAGAGTCCCGAATTCATTGTGCTCTTAGGCACAGAGGTGAAATTTGAAATATTGACTAACAACTGGTATAGCAAAGGACCTCAACCAATGAGCACTAGGTCACAATTTGCATCATATGTTTCATCCCTGCACAGACATCCAGAGGAAGCAAATATATATTATTTATGAAGAAATCTGCCTTCATTCTAGGCTTTGGAGAAGACTTACACACAATTTCTGAAGAAAAACGAGCATCTCAACAAGAAAGATAACTAAGA
This sequence comes from Cabassous unicinctus, assembly GCA_029593785.1. Taxonomy (NCBI): domain Eukaryota; kingdom Metazoa; phylum Chordata; class Mammalia; order Cingulata; family Chlamyphoridae; genus Cabassous; species Cabassous unicinctus. Next base: position 2,461 of record JAQZBX010074589.1, read on the forward strand.
CAACATGGAATTAATTCACTGTGAGAAAGACTGATTGGGTTTCTGAGTCAGAACCAACCAAGCAGCAAGAAATTCAGATGTTTGAATTATCAGACACATTGTAATGCCACCTGCATCACTGTGAAGAAATACAAGGAAAACTTGACTTGGAAAAGACCAAACAGAACTTCTAGAAGTGAAAAATACAAACATTGACATTTAAAATGTAGTGGATGGGGAAATGGATGTGGCTCAAGAGGTTCGGCGTCTGTCTACCATATGGAGGGACCGGGGTTTGATCCCTGGGACCTCCTGGTAAACAAACAAACAAACAAACAAACAAACAAAAACAACGTAGTGGATGGATTAAAAGCAGATAAGATAGAGTTGAAGAGAGAATTAGTGGATTGGAAGATAGTTCAGATAAAATTATCCAGAAGACAGAAGAGAGAGACATAGAAATGGAAATTGTGAAAGAAATGTTAAGAAGCACCGAAGATAGAAGAAAAAGAGCTATTAAGCATTAAGAGTTCCAGAAAGGCATGGGTGAGAGTGGGGTGACACGAATGCTTGAAAAGATAATGGTTGAGAATAATCCAGAACTGAAGCAAAATACAGGCACAGGAAATCAAATTAATCCTAAGAAGAACAAAAATACACACCCATACACATCATATGAAATTTCAGAATGCCAAACACAAAAAGAAAATCTTAAAATCATCCAGAGAATGAGGTAAGATAATTTAAAAGACTCGATGGTTAGATTTACAACTGACTTCTGTAAAATAACAATGGAAGCCAGAAATATAAGAAGAAAGAGGAATAAAAGAATCAATGTGCTGAAAAGAAACAAATCCAAGAGAAACTATCTATCAAGAATGGGGCCAAAAATAAATACAATTTCAGAAAAAAAATTTCACTAGCAGACTGTCACTGAAGGAAAAATTAAAGACCATGCATTAGAAAAATAAATTAGGAAAAGGTGTGGGAATGCAAGAAGAAATGCAGAAATCAGAAAATAGTAAATAGATAAGTAAATCTAACAAACATTGAATGTATAAAGCAAAACTACTCATGTCTTCTGGAATAATAGGGTTTGTGATGATATGAAAAGCCACTTCTGAAATTTGTGCATATGAAGAAAACTGGTGATGGGAAAAAATGAGAAGTATTATTTAAAATGTATAAATGGTATACAGGACAGTATTGTCATATTTGCTATCTTCAACATTTTAGGTGTTGAGAAACTGATATTTCTTATCTCAGGGGTCAAATAAATGGTGATACTTTATCACTAGTTAGGTCCATCTTGACACATACTCTTCTGTGATGCTTGGGAAAGGAATCTGGAGGACCTTTTAACTACGGTGTGGTGAACATCGAAAGCTGAAGTGCTGGCAGGAATATGCAGTAAATGGCATCCCTGAGAACCTTTAAAGTACACCTCAAAACTTCAGTCTCAAGCCATTCTGCTGCTTTTGGGTTGGGTCATACAAAATAAGCACACCAATACATACACACGATAACGTATGCAGAAGCTCCTGGAGACACAAGAGGGCCATTTGCCATTTGCTGTTGACTTAGCGACTAACTTGGTAAACCCAGCACACTTTGTTTCCTTTCAAATTGGGAGAAGCCTGCAGATCAAAGCTCAAAACCACACCGTGGAAAGGTGGCCAAATTATTGTATATGAGAAAAGAGAAATTGTAGTTGCAAAGGATCAAACTTCAAAAATGGATGATAGGACATATATTTAATGAGTATAGTGCTAATTATAGGTTCAAAAAAGGGGCAGAAGAGGCATGTGTAGATTCTACCTGTTGTCAGATCAGACAATTTTCCATGAGAGCTCCCTTTTCATAAGTCTTTCCTTTTGCAACTAAATATTCTGTTTCCAATTCTTCCCTGTCAAGTCCCTCACTGGTTAGGTGATTTAAAGAATTATTAGAGTAAAATCAATTAGCATCACTGTTTCCATCTCACGTGTGGCTTAAATTTGGGCAACGCAGTCTGAAGAACCAACATCATGGCACAAAAAATGGGGGAATCATGCATCCCCATTTCCAAAGGTAGGTGCTCACACATGTTTTAAACCCAGCTCTGAATCTCAACACATGTGAGGGGAAATTCACAAGAGCAATTTTTCATATTCCCTGAATCACTTCTAATTATCCAGGAAAATTGTTTCTGGGAAGATGAAAAATGTTCAACTTCCTTCTTTGAGAACTTAATCTTAAAGGACATTCAACATTTCTGTTGAATAAACCATTTCTCAGCAGAATTATCTCCTCTGGTGGGGAGGAAGTTTTCTCCCTAAGATTGATTTTCACATCAATTTATATAATCCAATTTAGTTTAAACACAATTCTTCTTGGTTAAACCTTTAAAAAAAATAATATGAACTGATGAGGGAATGTGTAAAAGTGGATTAATCCTGAGTTTAGTTTCCTTTCATTTCTTTGGAAAATAATAGTAAAGTCATTGGTGTTTTATTAACTCAACAAATATTTTTTGAACATTTACATACATGCCAGCCAAGAAGGTATACTCTGAGCAGAGTGGAAAAATAAGTGACACCTCGTCCTTTTTCTGAAAAAGCCTACAGTCTACAGGCAAAAGAAGACTTCCATGAAGAAAAATATTATTTAAGGTAGTAGACAAGAGATGTATATGTTGGGCTGAAGTTTTAATGTAGTGACTCATGCGTTTGTCTCTGGTGGACTCGTAGCAAGGATGGACTAGCGTGAAATAAGCGAGACGTCCAGGGCACAACATCCAAGGTCACTCTGAGGCTCATGGAAATACATATTTATACCCGAAAGTGACTGTCTCTGGAATGATTCTCTTTCATCTGGCCCTGGGTAGCCTGCCTGTGGACAGACAGTACCTACTGGTTAGATTACAAATGTCTAACACAGTGTTTATCCTACCCATATGCTCTATTTCTTCAGCCAAGAAATCTTGGGTAGTCCTTTGCTAGTATGATGCACACACACACACACACACACAGAATAAATGTCCTCCAGTGGTTTTGGGTGGTTGCCCAGTGGTGCTCAGTAATGTCGGTATTAGAGAGAGCAATTTCTCATCACAGCAGTCACATTGGACGTTAAATCATAAAATGTTGAGGAGTGAGAAGTGGCTCAAGCCCACTGACTTGGGTCTAAGATGTTCCCAATGGGGTTGACAGTTTTAGCATATAGAAACCCAGGATGCCAAGTTATATTTAGATTTCAGATAAACAATGGATAATTTGTAACATAAGTATATCCCAAATATTAAAAGGGACATACTTATACCAAAATATTGTTTACCATGCAATATTTGGGACATACTTATACTAAAAAAAATATCATTGCTTACGTGAAATTCATATTTAACCTGTGTTCTATATTTAATTGGGCAACTCTAGTTCTAAGGAAGCCACAGATCAGAAATGTCTCCAGGAGGGAAGGAAGGTGTAGTAACTATGAACTGCCTAAGCTCCCAAATTTAGGGCTCGGGCCAGCTGAATATCAGCCAGCAAAGGTGTGTCCATTCTAATCCCTGGAACCTGTTGCTTTTGTTACATCTCATTGCAAAGGGGCCTCTGTAGATGGGATTAAATTAAGGAAACAGATGGGAGATTATTCTGGATTAATCCTGATGTCATCACAAGGATCCATATAAGAGGGAGGCAGGAAGTGAAAATCAGAGAAGGATTCATGCCAACAGAAGCAGAGATTGGAAAGACATGCTTTGAAGATGCAGGAAGGGGCCAGGAGTCAAGGAAGGTGGGTGACCTCTACAAGCTGGAAAGGGTTAAGAATCAGGGTCTTCCCTGGAGATCCAGAAGGAAGCTGGCTGCCCCACACCTTGACTTCAGGACACCTGTGTCACACTCCTGGCCTCCAGGACTGTAAGAATACATTTGTTTTGTCTGAAGCCAGTACGACTGATAATTTGTTACAGCATCCGTAGGAAACTCATACACGTCATCTGCAGGAATTCAATCAAGGACCTCCTGATTTGAATCTGGGTTGTCCTGCATGAGGACTGCTGTATATCCAGTTCACACCTTAGTCTTAGGACGCAGGCATTCGCGGACTCACACGTGAAAGGCTGGTGTTTTTAACAGCACTCTTCGGTATTACAGGGTCGGATCTCCAATTATTTCCTCCCCAGACTTTTGGCTGCTGAAAGCTCTGCTTGATTTTATGACCTCTTGGGCACTGCTCTCTAAACATCATTGGCCTCTCCTCTTCACCTCTTAGACTTGTGTGTGCTTTTTAGGAAAAGACGTTTTGAATGGTAGCTACCCTGTGGAGCTGCATTAAACCACTTGGCACGTACGAATTAGGTAGACCAAGAACCGGTCCTTCCTAATGCACTTGATAAATGCTTGCAATGTTTTTTTACATTTATTTTTGGAAACGTTTAATTTCTTTATAACTTTTGACTTTGGAAATAGATTGAAACAAACATAATTTGTAAATAAGGTAAAGCATTTCTCTGAATTTGCCTCAGGGGATAGGTACCACCCATGCAATCCTCTTCATTGCTCATTTATATCTCTACCTTCTAGCGCAGTGATGACACCTGGGAGGTGTACACTAGACATACGTCACAAAAACAAATGGATGGCTGACTAGCAGGCTTGCCACAGCCTTCCTGACAAAATCCCGAGGGGACATGCTGGAAGAAGGACTGGTCACATCACATAGTGTCTGAAATGGGTTCAGATGTTTGCCTTTAAGTCCTGTTCAATTAAGACAGGAGAGGAAGCTGTTGTATGGTCACCCAAGGATAGTTTTCCAAATGATATGAGCCTTGTAGCTTAGCAACCTAATATCACAATCATCTTTGGGAGTCTGAATTCCACATGGTAGTTCAGCAGAGTTTCTACTGAGACCTCTGTCAGAAGGACTTCTCCCTCTCTCCTCTATCCCAGAAAGATGGTGTTTTCCTTTGGGCATCCTCTATGGCCTAGAAATGATAAAAAGTAATGATCCAAACTTCTCGTGAAACAGGATCTAACTGGTCTTATAACACATTGGTCTGGTCCGAGACTCCTAAACGATTTTCCGTTCAGTTTCAGTTCATGCAGACACATTAGTTATGCTGTCATTCTTTGGTTTCCTGGGAATAAATTAACAGAAACTGAATTTGATATTGCATCTTCCTCTCCTTTCATGTCTTTTCAAGAAGTATTGGTTTCTCCCTGGAAGAATTGATTGCCCTGAAAAAGTACAGGCATAGAAATGTGTTATGTCTGTTACTTTGCCCTTCTGGGAAAAGCAGGGGATGTGATGATAGACCATCGCTGGTTATAGCCATATATGCATCTTAAAAACACCTGGCTCCATCAACTAATTTCAGAATAGCTGCTTTGATGTGTGTAGCATGAGAGCATGATATTGAATGTATGGATGAGTAGGATAAAGGGATGTAACAAAGCTGGTCAAATACACTAGAAAAAAGAGATAGATGAGAAAACGAAAAACAATGACATTTATTTAGATCAGAAACAGCTATGTCTGATTGGACCAAACATATGTGTCTTGTAGACCACAGGTGACCCCATACCTGAGTCCATGGTGGAACAACAGAAAACCAAGGCTGTAAAACTTGCCAATCTATTTCTGAGCCACATGGCTGACAGCTGCATTTTGTTCCATCAAAAGCCCTGGCAGTGTATTTGCAGTAAAGTTAGAGTTTGAATCTGGAAGGAGAGTTCAGCTGACAGCTGTGGCTCAACGAGGCCAGCCAGAGATCCTAAAAAACTATTCAAGCAAATGAATGCCACTAGGTTGCCAAGGTGAACTAGCAAGGCATCTGTTCAGATGGATAGAGCCTTGTGAGGGAAAGCCATGCAGGAAAACTTTGGAAAAGCAGGGAGAGAGACTTTTGTCCATTGGCCGAGCCATTCATCATCCACCCATCATCCATCCATCCATCCATCCATTGCACCCATCATCCATCTATCCATCTATCATGCATCCATCTATCCACCCTTCTGTCCATCCACTCTTCTACCCACTTACCCATTCATCCATCCATTGATCCATTTGTTAATCCATTGATCCATCCATCTATTCATCTACCCTTCAATCCTTCCATCCATTCATCCATCCATTTTTCTAGGAGATATCAGGGTTTGAACCCAGGACCTCATACATGGGAAGAAGGCTGTCAACCACTGTGCTACATCCACTCTCCTTCATCCCTCCATCTTTTAATCTATACATCCTTCCATCCATCCATCCATCCAGTCTTCCACCCCTACTCATCCATCTATTTATTCAACTACCCATTCATCCCTCTATCTGTCTATCCATCCACACATCCAATCAGCCATCTGTCCATCCATCCATTCATCCATCCACCCATCCATCCAACATGTATGCATGTGGTATCAGGAACTGCCTGCTCCAAATTTGAGGACATAAGGGCATAGAGATACAGTTCAGTCAATACAGAACCCCAGGCTTCAAGTCAGGGTCAGGGCCCCATAAAAGTACTTGGGACATGGAGAAGTGAAAAGAGCTTGGCTCAATAACTCAGCTGCAAGAATCCCTAACTTTAGAAACCTTTTGGACCACAAGAGGCAGGGCTGACTGCAGTGTGAGGACACAATGTTCAACCCTGTCTCTGAGAAGTTGCTGCTTCAAAGATGGTTTGCTCATGGTCAGCTTGAGAGTCCCCCGTGTCAAGATCAGATGCATCTAGGAATTGGCATGGAATGAGCTTCTTAGTGGAGATGCTGGAAAGGGGAAGGGAAGAGAACGGTGGAGTTAAGACAAATGAAACTTATGGGTGAAAGCTAAAGATAAGGTGCAGAGGTGAGGTGGGACTTGAGTAAGTGGAAGCTGGAATGCGTGCAGTTTTTTACACATGTGGGTGGAGGGGGAAAAAGCATCCAAGGTAGAGGAGCAGCTGAATAAAAGGCACAAGTTGATCATGAAGGTCTTGTTTGATGATGAACCTTGTGGACTCTATGGCAGCTGGAGGAGGTCATGGTGGATCGGTGATCTGAGGAAACTTTTAGGTGTTGAGAGACTGTGATGTGTGGGGAGCAGGGAATCACTCTCCTGGGTCACCTGGACTCCCGTGGGGAGAGGCTGGAAGCTGGGGAACCAGTTAGAAGACCATTGTTCTAGCTGAGCTTTGGAAATAACCATAGTGTAGGAGGGTGACAGCAGAGAAATAAGGGAACAGGGGAGGCTGTGCAAGAAGTTGACATAGGCAAAGGGATGTAATGCTCAAAATTTTCAAGATCACTCCATCTTAATAGGTACTATTGGATTATTACCATTTGTTTGCTCTGACGAAATCTCTGTGCTTATAAGATGGTAGAAACTAACAAAATCATATGTGCAATCTGAAGGTATAGTCTTAAAATCCAAGATTATTATGTGAACGAGAGAGGGACGATTTACTAAGGAAGCTAGACATATCCACAAAGATGTGTTTGAGTGAAATTCAGACTTTTAATGGAAAGTAACCCCCCCACACAAGCCAGCCTCAAAAAACCTGCTTTTTTTTGAACCTTAATTTCAATTTAGTCTTGGAGCAAAAGGAGTGAGTAGAGTCTCTCGAATACAATGTCCAAAAGTGTGAGGCAAACCCAACCAGCAGAGGAAGCTGTCAGCTCTCTTGCAGGCAGTGGAGTTAGGTGAAGAGAAAGACACCTTCCAGAAGAGAATCTGACCTAGTGGAAAGTGATCTCCATGGTCCAGTGCCTTCTGAGTTAAGAGTCACCGACAAACCCCATCCTTGACCACCTTAGAGTTGGAAAGCTAGAGGAAAAGAGCCCAGGCATGGTTAGGTGGAAGATGAGCTGCTTCTTACAAAGGTGGGAGCGAGGAGAGAGAGATTTTCTTTGAGTCTAGGAAGGGAAGTGAGAAAATAGCTTCTACAGTCTGTTCAGGATCACGTTTCAGACGGAGCCATCTGCGTGGCGTCTCCTCCGAAGGACTTGGTAGTACAAGAAAAAAGGTGTCAGAGAGTTCAGACAGTAAAATCCACACTCGTGTCTCACCCGATGGAGGCAATTAGCCAGATGCTGAGTGCAGACCAAGGCACTGTCTAAAAGTGTTTAACTGGAGAGTTGGGAAATACCCAAATTCCAATTAAGGTGACCTGGCTCGGATCTCCTGGAGGCGCATGGGAATGTGACTGTTATTTAATACATGGGAAAACAGTTACTGAGATCATTCCAGGTGTGCAGACAGGCTGAGCTAATCAGAAGAGAAATGGTCAGGTTAGGGCAAAATTGCACACATGTTCGATGGAATAATGGCACATTCCCATGGCAGGCTGTTCATAAGTTATATAAATAAACTTGATAAGCTGTAGGTTCATAAGTTGTATATATAAGCTAATATTCTGACAGCTTAATAGGATTATTTATATTATTATATTTGATATATATACTACTGACAATATGTGAAACAGGATATATATCCTGGGTCAGAGGATGCTCAACCTTGTGGCAGAGCCACTCAAGTACAGTCCATCCCCACATGGTAAAAGGAGTTTAGGTGGACATATGGATGCCTAAAATAAGGGTTTTTGACCATCCACCCTTGAAACTGGTGTGTCTAGGAATGCCTTCTGTCCCATGAGATGGTGCTTGTCTATCTTCCTTATCTGGTTCTGCCTTCCTATTGGATGGATCTTAAACATGACAGCAGGAGCTACAGCAACCATCTTGAGCCATGAGGCCAGCCTGGGGCTGGCAACCACCCATGTTAGGTAGAGCAACAAAAGGGTCCTGGGATTCTGACTGAAGAAGTAACAAACTGGACTTGAATTTCAGGGGAGAGAAAAAACTTTTATAGTGCATAAGCCATGATTTTAGCTTTTCTGTCATTCGCAGACAAATGTAGTGCCAACACTAACACAAACACTTATCCTTTCTCAGTGGTAAATGTGACCACACACAAGGCAGAAGTTGAATTCTCAGTCTGTATCTTCTAGCCTCTGCTTCTGTGGCCAGGGACCTCTCTAATTGTTATCCTTTAGCTCCCAATGCCGATCCATCTATCTGGAGAGTGTAGCCACTCTCACGTCATCTGTGGAGTATTTCTCATACTAAATTGAAGAATAGCATATGGTTTAGAAGTCGGTCCCTTGTGAGTTGGGATACTATGAATCCATCCTTGTAGCATTCTTACCCACTCCAGTCTCAGCCTGCGACACCGATAGCTGGCTCCAGGTTTTTGGAGAAGGCTGGTAAATGTCACCTTGTGCAGGCTTCTTGTCTAAGGGACACTTGAATTTCATGATGTTGGACTGCTCCATCTGCCTGAGCTCTTATTAAGCTTACGGATGCCATATTTAATTTCAATGTGGTTTGAATCCAATGAATTTACTAGTGAGAATGGTGGTACTTCTGATCAGCTCCAGAAACCTGGAGGGCAAAGCAGGAAAAAAAAAAAAAACACCTGAAATTCAGATGACTACATATTGAATTTGAGATGGAAAAGGACAAACCCAGGCTTTATTTAGGAAGAGTCTGTGCTAGACACGAATTGTTGAGTGTCATTTGCAGAGAGAAGTTAGAAGGTGGAAACTCTGAAGCCAAATCCATTCTCCAAGATAAAAAGTGCCATTGTAATGGGGCTGGATACTTCCTGAGAATTCACCAGGAGTCATCCAGTCTTCAAAAAAAGAGCCTGTGAGCTGGGTACTATTATTATCCCATCCCCCAGACTCCAACCAGAAGCAGAAAGGGCAAGGTAACCTGCCCAAGGCCACAAAGATAGTCCAGGAAGAACTCATGATTTGAACACAAGGATTCCACATTCTTTACGTGGCCAAGAAGAGGGAGGAGAACCCAAGTTTGGAGGAAGCCTGGCCTTCAGGGAATGAAAGAGAAAGAGGAGTGTAGCAGCCCAAGATTGAGAACAGTAATGGAACCCCCAAAGGGGGGAGCCAATGGGTAGAAGATGACATGGGCAGGAAGCACATCACAAGAGCATTTGGACTTGGATATTTATGAGCAGAGGTTGCCAAAGGCAAGTTGCAAGAGCTTGAGACACGACTGGAAGGTGAAGAAATGGAGCCAATGGGCTTGGCAGAGACAGGAGTGCTGTTTTCATTGGAAAGTGAACCGTGATTGTTGATGCAATTTTAGTTTGGAGACTAAGACAAAATTCTGGCTCATTAGAATTGTTGGGTCATACTGTGAATTTCCAAAGGGGGTCTTAGGTTTCATCCTTGAGATGGTGTGTTGTTTTTAAACAATTAAAATATTTCTTCCAGTTGGGTCTTGAGTCCATCTCTAAGATGGAATTGTGGAATTTAACAAATGCACGGGGGCTCTGTTGTAGCTTTTTATAAAAATGAGTGGCAGAAGCTAAGGCTGTTCTGAGCTGCCAAAAATCTGACAAACAGCCCACTGTCAATTACTTTTCATGCGTTTCTTGTTGCTTTGTGAAGGCTTATTTTAGCTTTTGGGAAAAGTTTACTGATCCCAAAATAAACGATTGCAGTGGACTGCTGTAAGGTGAAATGCAGCCCCACAGTTTAAGGGAAGACTCGTGATAAGTATGCAAGTTCGCAGTCCAGGTGGGTGAGAGTCACCTTCTGAAAAATGGTAGAAAAGGAAGAGGAGGTATAGAAAAAAGAGAAAAAGAAGAAGAGGAGAGAAGAAGGAGGAGAACCATGCATCTCTTTGAAATCGTAGAAGGCGATTAGATTCCTAAATTGTGTTAGCCAGGGTTGAAGAGCCCAAGTTGGGTTTTAGGAATCATTTCACAACTACACCAAGTGCCTTTGGAATCATTGAATTCCATCAAACGAGTTGACTACAAACTTATACAAGATACCCATTCTTCTTTTTTTAAATAGAGTTTATATTTTAGAGCAGTTTTAGGTTTACAGAAACATTGAGCAGAAAGCACAGAGAGTCCCTAAATACGCCTTCTTCCACCCATCCTCCTGGTTTCCCTATTATTAATATCTTGCATTAATGTGGTATATTTGTTACAACTGATGAACCAATATTGATGCATTATGAGAAACTAAAGTTCATACCTTATGATAAGGTTGACTCTTTGTGTTGTACGGTTCTGTGGGTTTTGACAAGCGTAAAACGCCATGTCCATGTCTATGGAATCATACACAACAGTTTCACTGCCCTAAAAATTACCTGTGCTCCACCTACGCAGCACTTCCTCTACCCCAAAACCCTGCCAAACCCTGCTCTTTTTAATTGTCTCTATAATTTTGCCTTTTCCAGAATGTCACATAGGTGAAATCATACAGTATGTAGCCTTTTTGTACTGGCTTCTTTCACTAAGCAATATGCATTTAAGGTTCTCCCACGTCTTTTCATGGCTGGATAACTCATTTATTTTTATTGCTGAATAACATTACATTATACGGATGTACCTCAGTTTATCCATTAACCAATGGAAGGGCATCTTGCTTCCAGTTTTTGGCGATTATGAATAATGCCTTATAAAGATCCATGTACAGGTTTTTGTGTAGACATGAGTTTTCAGCTCTTTGGGGGGTAAATACCAAGGAGCATGAATTCTGGATAGTGTAGTAAACATTTCCTCATATTTGTAAGAAACTGCCAGGCTGTCTTCCAAAGGGGCTGTGCCATTTTTGCAACCCCTCGAATTTCTTTTTCAGTACTTTTATTTGATGCCAGACACAACCCGGCAGGGAATGGAATCCATGAGGTGAGTCTCTTCAACCACCTAACCTTTCAATATTTTGTCCTGGTTTGAGTTTATTAAGAAGATCAAAGTAGAGACACTCAACACTCTCCAGTGTTGAGATTTTATTCCAATCGTATCCAGTTAATAATTCAGATTTTAATCAGCTATGCACTTAAATACATTTACTGATTGCCACATTTGCAGTACTATACTCCTTCAATGATCATTTTGGTAAATATTTTAAACTCTATTGTCCAATTCCCCAAACTAGATGATAGTCAGAGACATTTGGAGATGCACCCATATGACTACCTCTTCTTCTTTCATGTCTTTTCTTCATTCTTCCCTTCCCACTGCCTTATTTCCTACAAATCTTCTGGTAGGTTGACTCAATGGAGATATTGCCATGGTTGACGATATCTGAAACCCAGTGAGGCATTATCTAAGGGAAGTCAAGTGCTCAGGTCGTCCTGAAAAGCCCACGCAAATCTATCTCATGGAAAGACCAGGATTTCAAACACAGGCTGCTGTAGAAGAAATGAAAGCTTTGCAAAGGCATCCCCAGAAACACTTAAGAATAGCAAGTCTCTGGACGGAAGCCCACCTGGGTGTGTCCCACCTTTAGGAGAGTTC